>JARQOC010000001.1:460030656-460175695 GCA_033576535.1 Allobates femoralis
ACCAGTCAGTATTAAGTGCACTCCCCATCATCACCTCACAACACCTACACCAATAACAACTATTAGCACTGGCCCAGGGATCATCCTTGCCCTGCCTGTGGAGGGCTTATCACCCAGTTGCATCCCATCATCATCCCCTGGAGCTGTGACAAGCAGCGGCGGTCATATCTGGCCGCATCCGACAGGTGGCGTCACTGACAAACTCAAACTTTTATTTTTTTTTATTTTATTTTCCCTTTTTTCATTTTCCCCTTTTTATTTGTGGTCCCTCCAGGGCCACGGAACCGGTCCACAGCCACCACAGTGACATCCCCCTGTAAGCAGAGAATAAGAACCGGTCCTGAGTAACTCATAGCCTTAAGTGCGATACAATTACCATGGTAACCGCATCAGCTAACCGATGGCATGGCTGCAGCTCTTGGAGCACTCATTGTGTGCTCCGAGCATCTCCGCTCTGCTGTATTGGAGGTCAAGCTGAAGAAGCATCCTATTAGCATGACGTACAAGCACACATTGAGTGCCCCAAGAGCTTTAGCCATGCCAGCAGTTAGCTGACATAGTTACCATGATAAATGTATCAGTTGACACGGTTACCATGGTAATCATGTCAGTTGTGTCTGTAGGTGACCTCACTCACGGCACCGCGGGCACTCGGGGCTCATTGTATGCTTGGAGTTCATGTTGATAGGATGCTTCTAAACCAGCTTAACCTTCTTCTGAGCTTTCCTGCTTGTTCAAACAGAGGTTTCTGACATGTGGGGTATCAGCGCACTCACAAGAAATTGGGTACAAAATATGTTGTCAAACATTGTAAAAGTGAATAAATTTCACCTAAAGTAACATTTTTAGGTAAAATGCACATTTATTTTTCATTCCACTTTGCATTAATTCCTGTGAAGCAGCTGAAGGGTTAATAAACTTATTGAATGTGGTTTTGAGCAGTTTGAGGGGTGCAGTTTTTGGAATAGTGTCACTTTTGGGTATTATCTGTCACACAGGTTTCTAAAACTCATTTCAAATGTGATATGGTTAATAAAAAAATAGTTTTGTAAATTTTGTTGGACAAATTAAATAAACTTTTAAACCTTCTAACTCCCTAACAAAAAAATATGTCTGATGTAAAGTAGACATGTGGGAAATGTTATTTATAAACTGTTTTGTGTAACATAACTCTCTAGTTTAAAGGCATAAAAATTCAAAGTTTGTAAATTGCTAAATTTTCTAAATGTTCAGAGTTTTTCACAAAAAAAATGCTAAAAATATCATCCTCAACTTACCACTAACATGAGGTACAATCAAACTCAGAATTACCGTACTGAGTGTTCCAGAGTTATCACCTTATAAAGTGACACTGGTCAGATTTCAAACATTTGGTCTGGTCATTAGGGTCAAAATTGGCTCTGTCATTAAAGGGTTAAGGAAATCAATATTATATTAACTACATTTGAAAGTAGTCTTTTTATGATAGATCAGACAGACGGCAGAATCCTGCACTCTATGGAATGTGAGATTACTGATGATATGCTTTTCATTTTTGCATTAAAATGAGTTGACATAAACATTTTATTCAAAATCTACAGTATACACTTGAGTATATAGGCCGAGACCGCTAATTTTACTGGGAAACTTTATTGACTTGAGTGTAAGCCTAGGGTGGGAAATGCAGCATCTGGTTATATCTTCCCTCAGCCTGATATAAAGCCCCCCAGCCTTCTGCATCATCCTCCAGTCTGCTACATTATCCCCCAGCCTGCTACATCACCTCCCCAGCCTGCTGCATCGCCCCACATCCGGGTACATAGCACTCCTTCCTGGTACATAGCCCCTCCATCCTAGTACATAGCCCCCAATCATGGAACATAACCCCCATCATGGTACATAACCCCCATCCTGGTATATCATTCCCTGTTCCTGGTACATGGCCCCCATCATGGTTATATGTCCAGCCCAGGCCCTGGGGGTACTCGGATCACTCAGGCGCGGTCTGGAGGGGATGTCACGGGTAGAGGTGCCTGAGGCCGTGGGCCCGGGGGATGCAGATGAAAAATGAGTAAAAGAAAAATAATAAAACCTCTGTCAAGTCGTGACGCCACCTGTAGGGTTCCGGTGTTGGCACCGGCGCTGCTTGGGCCTCCGGGGTGATGGGCGGCAGCAAGATGGAACCGCTCCCTACAGGATGAGTGGGGTCCCCGGGGCTGTAGGTTGGAGTGAGGGTAATAGGGCAGCACAGTCGTTTCTGTGCAAGGTGGGAGTAGGGGAGCGCGGTCAGTGTGGTGCAGATGGAAGGAGGAACACGCACACATAAAAGTCTTTTGGTACCTTTATTGGTGTTCTGTACTGGTACACTCGTCCGGAGTTGATGGAAACACTTTAGGATCTCCACAGCGAGTAGGGTTGTAGGCCTCCTTGTCTCAGTTACTCTGTTTGGAGTCTGACAGGCATGGAACCCGACCAGACCGTTGCTTCTCTCTCTCTGTGACTCTCCACACCCGGGTTGCTGCACTGAGGGCTCTCTATTGGGTTCCCGTATGGATCCAGACTCACGGTCCCTGGCTCTCAAATGTTGGTGCTGCGGGCGTCCTGGAAGCTAAACCTCCTTGTAGTGCTGGTTTCTCTGCAGGGCCTACTCTCTCTGTCCCTGCAGCTCGGACCCAGTGACCGGAACTCTGATGGGGTGAGTCAGTATGACTCTTCTGCCCCCTTCTTGTAGCAAGTTTCTCTCCTCTGCCTTCGACCCCTACTCTGCGGGTCTACCACTGTCTCAGGTGTCTCTGGTATGGGCCTAGCACGGCTCCAGTACCAGCTCAGCTCACTTAGCTCTTCACAGTTCTGTAGTGACTGCACACTCTGCTGTTTTCCCTCCAGAACCTGTATTTATAGGGAAACTGGCTTAAGGCAACCAGTGGGGCTCCCCCTACAAGCCTGGGGTGAAAGGTGTAGTGTTGAAGTGGGTTACTCGCTGTGAGAAATCCTTCAGTGTCTCAAGGGAGTCTGTGGTGACCTGACACAGGGTGCTACATATAGCCCGCCAATCATGGTACATAGCCCCTTATTCTGGTACATAGCCCCCCTATCATGGTACATAGCCCCCGATCCTGGTATACCATCCCCCCCTTCTTGGTACATGGCCTCCCATCATGTTATATAGCTTCCCTATCGTGGTATTTGGCCCCCTCATGCTGGCGCATACACAAAAATAAACTATTTAACTCAGTTCTGCATCACTTCCCTGAAGCACTGTGCCATCCTCCTGTCTTCTTGTTCTGGGCATCTGATCATGTGAGCGGCAATCACAGCGATGACATCACTGTGTTGCACCGCTCACATCATCGGATGCTGGCACAAACAGAAGGATGCCACGGTGCTGCAGGGGAGCGATGGAGAGGTGAGTTAAAACTTCTATCGCCGCTGTTTCTTACACTAAGGATGGTGCCTGGAAGGCAGTGAATATCCACACACAGGATAGCAAGGGGCTGCAGAGGCAGCAGGAGGTCATGTGGTCACCTGCTCATTAGTCTAATATAATATTCACCTCTCTTCCCACCCACTTCACCTCTCTTCCCACCCAGTGCCAGCTCCAGTGCTGAGGTGATGGGCGGAGAGAGTGCAATAAATGTTAGACTAATGAGTGGGTCCAAGTGACGACCCACTGCTTCTGCAACCTGTTTCAGCCTCCAGACACCCTCCCACAGCACAGCGCAGCACAGACACTGACTCGAGTATAAGCCGAAGGGGGCATTTTTCAGCATAAAAATGGCTGAAAAACTAGGCTTTTACTTGAGTATATGCAGTATATGTAAACTTTGAACTAACACAAGTTCAGCTGTGTTATTTCCAAGTTATCTAGGCAACAAAGTAAAACTACTAAGTATGTTTAAATTCCCATGTGAATTACACATTGTCAAATTAAGTAAAACTTTGCTGTGCTAGCCTGCAGTGGAAAAATCACATCAGATTTTCAACTAACCTGTAATTACAGTTTACATCCTATTACACAATCCTACCACATGTTTTATGCCTACAAATCCAAACTGTAATAGGACCGCCACATTTGGAATATGAATTGAATGTTTAACATTTATAAATATCTATTTGCTTAATTATTAAATGAGGTGTTCAAATGAACAAAATGTATTGATTAAAGTCTAGACATTATTCAGACGTCAGTGATTTTTCTCATATGCAAAAGTAGTCTGTTTTATCAGATTTTTTTATTCAACAATCAGTCTTGCATCACTTATTTTTTCATAAGATAAAAAATCAATTGTAAAGATTCTCTAACCTATTGCAATATTAAAACATATACAGCACACAAAGTGCACATAAATGGCATGTGTGCTGTCAGTCAGAGTTTTTCATTAACCTATAGACATGAATGACTGATTTGAGGCTCAATTTATATGTGTCTCTCTATATTTGTTTGTGAATACTTGTGTGGTTCCCCTATGGTCCGGTTGCCACAGTACTGTAGTGTTGCTATCTCACCGGAGGGGACATTACTCTTGGAAGCAGGGGGAGATTCCCACATTAGGTAAACCCTCACATGCACACACCAAACCCAATCGTTGGTCAGAAGGGGGAGCTCGGCCCCTGAGTTGAAGGGAACTGCCCTGTTTCCGGCAAGGGGTTAAGGGGAGTGTAGAGAAAGTGCGGGAAGAGAGAGGAAGCAGAATAGGAAAACTAGAGGGAAGAGGAGAGGAGGAGAAGGTCCTGGGGAGTGGCGCTGTTGATGAGCTCACCCCAGGCAGTGCAACGAAGGACGCCAGAGTCCTGGATTGTTTGGGCATTGCACATCCTGGCAACCGAATCTGGAGGACAGGAAACTGCAAGTTTCCAGGCCGCATGTAGAGTCCTGGTGGCACAACAGCTTAACAAGAGCCCGGAGCTGCAATCAACACGGCAGTGTCCGTTACAGGTTTGTGCTGTTTGCCAGTCGGGAGCAAGGGCAAGAGAAAAGGAAAGGACAGTGCCACAGAATAGCTCACTGGCAGCTGGGACCCAAACTGAGAAGCACAGAAGGCAGGCCTCCGAACCCACCTGGTGAAGTGGAATCTAACTGCTTCCAGGCTGACCTGACCCTACTGGACCTTGGAAACCAGTGCCCGCAGACTGAACCATGTTTTTTCAGTAAAGGTAAAAGAACTGCACACTTTGTGTCCTCCTGCCTATTTCCCGTGCCCTCTTTGCTGCCTCCTGCACCAAAACTATCACCACCATCATTCCCCAAAGGCTCTTACACCAAACCCCTGAGCTCGCTTCACCTGTGGGAAGTGTTCTATGCCGGCTGCTACTCTATCCATCCCCCAGGGTTCATACAGCAGTGCTGGTCGTCCCTGACCAGGCACCACAGGTGGCGTCACGTAAAGACATTATAATTCCCTGTAGATATCCCCCTTCATCTGTGCAGCCAGGGCCATGGAGTTGGGTCATCGCCACAGTAACCTCCCTGAAAGACTGCCGACTTGGCTACTGAGTACCCTAGGCCCTTACAGCCATTGCACTTGGTCCACAAAAAAACAAATACTTGAAAGAGTATATGTTTTATCCTTGAAAACTACAGCTAGAACATGTATGTGATCCATGGAAATCTGAATGAGGCTTTAAAGGGCTTTCTAGTCTATTATTATTATTATTTATTATTATTATAGCGCCATTAATTTCATGGCGCTTTACATGTGGAAGGGGTATACAAAGAAAAGTAACAAGGTACATGGAAAACAAATGGCATACAGGTACAGAAGGAGCGAGGACACTGTTCATTAGGACTCACAATCTACGTGGGGATGGATGATGATACATTAGGAGAGGGTAGAGTTGGTCGTGCGGTGGTTTGGTGGACTGAAGATCACAGCAGGTTGTAGGCTTGTTGGAAGAGGTGAGTCTTCAGGTTTCTTTTAAAGGTTGCCAGAGTAGGTGAGAGTCTGATATGTTAGGGCAGAGAGTTCCAGAGTTTAGCAGATGTACAAGAGAAGTCTTGTGTGTGGTTGTGGAAGAAGAGATAAGGGGGAGGGGCAGAGGAGGAGATCATGAGTGGAGTGCATGTTGCATGAGGATAGGTATCAGGAGACCATGTCACAGATGTATGGAGGAGACAGATTGTGAATGGCTTTGTAGGTCATAGTTAGTGTTTTAAACTGGGACCTCTGAGAAATGGGGAGCCAGTGAAGGGATTGGCAGAGAGAGAGATCGGGGAAGAGCAGCCAGACAGGTGGATTAGTCAGGCAGCAGAGTTTAGGATAGATTGGAGTTGCACATATGTGCAATAGGGGAGGCCAGTGAGCAGCAGGTTACAATAATCGAGGTGGGAGATGGTGAGGGCATGGACAAATGTTTTTGCAGTGTCGAAGTCGGGGAACGAACGGATCTGGGAAATATTTTTGAGTTGGAGTCGGCAGGAGGTGGCAAGGGCTTGGATATGTGGCTTGAAGGAGAGGGCAGAGTTGAGGATTACCCCGAGGCACCAAGCGTGGGGGACTGGGGAAAGTGAGCAGCTGTTGACAGTGCTGGAAAAGTCAGGTAGGGGGGTGAGTGGGTTAGGGAAAAAATGGTGAATTGTTTTGTCCATGTTCAGTTTCAGAAAGCGAGCAGAAAAGAAAGAAGAAATAGCATACAGACATTGAGGAATTACGGATAGCAAGGAGGTGATGTCAGGTCCGGAGAGATAGATCTGAGTGCCATCAGTGTAGAGGTGATACTGAAGACCGAGTGACTCAATTAGCTATCCCAAACCAAGGGTGTAGATAGAGAAAAGAAGGGGTCAGAGAACTGAGCCTTGGGGGACACCAACAGAAAGGGGATAAGGTGAGGAGGTGGTGTGGGAGAGGGTCACGCTGAATGTCCAGGTCAGTTAGATATGAAGAGATATGAAGATATCCAGAGAGTGCTACTTCAGTGATACCAAGAGATTCCAGAATCTGTAGCAGGAGGAAATGGTCAACAGTGTCGAATTCGGAAGATAAGTCAAGGAGGAGGAGGACAGAGTAGTGTCGTTTGCTCTTGGCGGTTAATAGGTCATTGGTAACTTTGGTCCATGTAACAACTTCAAAAGTGACTGTACAGTGTTCAGGGGTGAGACTGTGCAATATGCACACTGTTAACGAGTAGCTGTCATTTTTATTTTAGTAATCAATAGTACACATAAAAATAATCAACTTTGTAATATATCTTATCAGACAACTTTGTTTCTTTCACAGCCTGAATTGATCAGTTATTATCAAAATTCTCAATTCTGAGGTAAAATGTGCATTCTGTGAAGACTTTCCTATTGCTGATATAGGAAATAGCAGTTGTTACTGATGAGATTTTATGTAGCTAGAAAAGGAGGAGAGGTGGAGCTCTGTATATAGCTTCTCCCTGCCTGTAGCTCCTCCTGTTATCACAGAATGTCATCAGTAATAAATGCAATCTCCGATCTCAGTAATGGGAAAGTTTCACTGAATACAGATTTTACCTCAGAATTGAGGATTTTGATATTGACTGATCTGATCAATTCTGAAGCAAATTTGTCTAATAAGATTGATTACAAAGTTGCCTATTTTCATGTCTACTATTGGTTTATGAAATAAAAATTAAAATGGTGGTTACACGTTAAGTTCCCATTCTATTTGCTGGTTCAAGCAGCTGTCATTTGGATATGTGATTTGCATTCTTGGAGTCACGTATTTTCTAACTATTCTTCCTGCTTTTCTTAATTGAACATTGAAACATTGAAAGATGAAGGAGTCTAGTTAGGACATGGCCACATACATGCAAATCACATATGAGCAGTAGTGTAACAATTGCTCAAATCAGTAAAGTAAAATCCTGACAGTGTTTATACATCACACTTGTAGGATTCTACATGGTAAAGTCACCACTGAAGTTCTGCCTGACCAGGAAATCCTCTTTAAGGCTGGGGTCACATTTGGAAAGGTAATTGCGGTTACTGCATCCAGATCCGGATGCGATAACAGCAATTGCCTTCAGACACATTTTTTGTCAAAAATGTGTTGTGCAAACCAGAATGCGGTAACCGGATTGCTTCGGATGTGTAATCGGGAGCAATCCAGTTGCCGTATGCTTTGTTCATCCCTGCTGCCGCAGGGATGAACAAAGGGTTAATGTTAATAATAGCTGTGGGCAACATGCCTCTAGGGGGTGCCCACCCTCCCTAGAGACATGCTGTCCACTCAAGTGGGCATGAGAGGGGTTAATGTTGTCAGTATAATATTGCCGGCTATTGTCGGCTTTGTCAATTTTATGAATGAATGCAGCGGCTCCTCACTGTAGAGGAGATACTGTACGTAATGTACGTAGTATATGAGCCCCTGTCCTTGGTCCTGAAAGTTGTAACATTAGTTATATGGTGGTGTGCTGCCGATAGACCTAATGTTACAACTTTCAGGACCAAGGACAAGGGGCTCATACAGTACTTACATTACGTACAGTATCTCCTCTACAGTGAGGAGCCGCCACATTCATTCATAAAATTGACAAAGCCGACAATAGCCGGCAATACTATACTGACAAGATTAACCCCTTTCATGCCCACTTGAGTGGACAGCATGTCTCTAGGGAGGGTGGGCACCCCATAGAGACATGTTGCCCACAGCTATTATTAACATTTAACCCTTTGTTCATCCCTGCGGCAGCAGGGATGAATAAAGCATACAGCTGCCGCGGGCATTCACATATGCCTTGCGGCAGCCGCATGGGCTCCCATAAGAGCCCATTATAGCAATCCCCGTTGCTATATAACCGCTGTGAAAACTGCAGCCTGCATGATTTTTACCCCAGGCTGCAGATCCGCAAGCGGTAACCGGATTGCATGTAGTGCAATCCGGATACTATAATGGGCTCCTATGGGGAGCAGTTCCTGATCTGGTTTTGAGCTTTTTAACAGCTCAAAACCAGATCAGGATCTGAAAAGTTTACCGCATATGTGACCCTAGCCTTAGTCTTGGTGTAAGTAATATAAGATCTTATACCTGCACCAATCTCTGCAGGTCCCTTTGTTCTCTTTCATTAACCTCAATTTTGAGAAGAGTAGTACTTTGCAGTTTGTGAGGAAGGCTGCATTAATGTGTGGTGATTAAAAAAATGGCAAAATATTGTGTCCCAAAAACATTTGTTTAAATAAAGATAAAATGAACATCCACTTGAATTCTCCGTAGAGCAGAATGGATGATAGTTTGGGATTCTACAAAAAACAAAATTGTTGACAATATTTGTGGGTTGCTACATTTTTTTGACAGGATGGTCATCCTGTTGTGTTTTATGGGAGAGCGGCACAGAGATAGTGTTGAAACCTGTGCAAAAGTAAATTAAATACGGTAGTTCTGTAGTCTTAGCTATTAAAAATACTAAGCCAAGTATTGCACAATATTAAAGCTTACCCTTCCCATTGTAAATCATGGTAGTGGAAACTGCACATAATGCCTTTAAATTCCTGTAAAACTAAATGATTCATATAATTTAGCAAAAGAAAGGTAAATCTTGAAGAAACACCATCTGCAGTATGCAGAAAAACTGTGGCTTAAGATATAATGTATTCTCCAGAAAAAAACAGTAGAGACATAAAAGCCATACGCGTACAGTATACCTACAATATAACACAGATGTGAAGTGGACTGGTCAGAATCAATACAGCTTCACTCTCACTCTTTTAAAAGGTCCACCAAATTGTAAGCCAAAGATAAGAAAAAATAGCTGCTGAAAGTTAGTAATTTCTTTATATGTAGAAAGGAGAACCTTCTTTGGGGAGCTATAGCACACAATAAAATCTAGCTGTCCCCATACAATTTTAAAAGGAGCAGATATTCCTGGAACAGGTACAGAGCGATGCAGAATATGTAATACTATGCTATACTGCATGGAGGTAGTGCTAGAGGGCCGATCAAGATAAGAGAACAATGTAGGATCACTTGATTTTTTCAGACAGAATGTAATTTACATTGATAAACATTTGAAGGTTTTTGTGTAAGGGGTACATCATATCACTAGAGCAGTGTTTACAAAATAACCAACGTTTATCAACTTAAATACTTTATTTTATATAAAACTAGTAAAAAGGCCCGATGCAATTGCATCGGGAGCGCGGTGAAATGAATTGTGTGTATACAGGCGGGTGAATGGGGAGCAGAGTATAGAGGCGGCTCTGTAGGTAGCAGAGTATAGAGGCGGCTCTGTGGGTAGCAGAGTATAGAGGCGGCTCTGTGGGTAGCAGAGTATAGAGGCGGCTCTGTGGGTAGAAGAGTATAGAGGCGGCTCTGTGCGTAGCAGAGTATAGAGGCGGCTCTGTGGGTAGCAGAGTATAGAGGGGCCTATGTGGATAGCAGAGTATGATGTGGCGGGTGGCTGGAGGGTGAGGAGAGCTGCGGCTGAAGGGTGAGGAGAGCTGCGGCTGGAGGGGTGAGGAGAGCTGCGGCTGGAGGGGTGAGGAGAGCTGCGGCTGGAGGGGTGAGGAGAGGTGCGCTGGAGGGGTGAGGAGAGCAGAGGCTGGAGGGGTGAGGGTTGAGGAGAGCAGAGGCTGGAGGGGTGAGGGTTGAGGAGAGCAGAGGCTGGAGGGGCGAGGAGAGGTGCGACTGGAGGGGCGAGGAGAGGTGCGGCTGGAGGGGCGAAGAGAGCTGCGGCTGGAGGGGCGAGGAGAGCAGGGCTGGAGGGGTGAGAAGAGCAGAGGCTGGAGGGGTGAGGAGAGCAGAGGCTGGAGGGGTGAGGAGAGCAGAGGCTGGAGGGGTGAGGGTTGAGGAGAGCAGAGGCTGGAGGGGTGAGGTTGAGGAGAGCAGAGGCTGGAGGGGCGAGGAGAGGTGCGACTGGAGGGGCGAGGAGAGGTGCGGCTGGAGGGGCGAAGAGAGCTGCGGCTGGAGGGGCGAGGAGAGCTGCGGCTGGAGGGGCGAGGAGAGCTGCGGCTGGAGGGGCGAGGAGAGCTGCGGCTAACGGGGCGAGGAGAGCTGCGGCTGGAGGGGCGAGGAGAGCTGCGGCTGGAGGGGCGAGGAGAGCTGCGGCTGGAGGGGCGAGGAGACTGCGGCTGGAGGGGCGAGGAGAGCTGCGGCTGGAGGGGCGAGGAGAGGTGCGGCTGGAGGGGCGAGGAGAGCTGCGGCTGGAGGGGCGAGGAAGCTGCGGCTGGAGGGGCGAGGAGAGGTGCGGCTGGAGGGGCGAGGAGAGGTGCGACTGGAGGGGCGAGGAGAGCAGAGGCTGAGGGGTGAGGAGAGCAGGGGCTGGAGGGGTGAGAAGAGCAGAGGCTGGAGGGGTGAGGAGAGCAGAGGCTGGAGGGGTGAAGGGAGGTGGTAGTGGAGGGGCGGGGAGAGCTGCGGCTGGAGGGGCGAGGAGAGGTGCGGCTGGAGGGCGGAGGAGAGGTGCGGATGGAGGGGCAAGGAGAGGTGCGTATGGAGGGGCGAGGAGACGTCCGGCTGGAGGGGCGAGGAGACGTCCGGCTGGAGTGGGGACATCACCGCTTGGCGGCACGACGTGGCTGCGTGCTGGGGCAGATCACAGCCCCAGTTACACGCCATTGTCCTCAGCGGCGGGTTGGGTGCTGCAGAGAGGGATCAGTCCCTCCTCTCAGGTCACACATGTGGCCTGAGGGGAAGGAGGGGATTGGGAGGTGTGTGGTAATACACAGGACGGGCATCCGATTGGTCCAGGACGCCGAGTCCTGGCCAATGGCGATGGGCGTCATGTGTGTGCAACAATCCGCTTGCAGGGGCGGCGGCGGGCAATGGGAGTGAGCGGAGCCTGCAAAGGCTGAGACGGTCTGCTGACTCCATTGGCGGCCGCCGCCCACAGACGACGTCACTGGCTCCCGGCACCCGCATACAGCCCCTACACCCTACTCCACCAGCATGGGGACACTGAGGCCCCAGCGGTGAGAGAGTGTCGAGGGGCGGAAGCCACCGCCGGCATCCGGGCTGCGTGGACCTGGCGGAGGCGGTGAGGCCGGTGGCGATGAAGCGGGGCCGACGGTTTGCAGGACGGCAGCGGTGTCAGGTACTGCGGCTGAGGATGGAGGAGGCTGTGAGGACGGAGGAGGCTGTGAGGACGGAGGAGGCTGTGAGGACGGAGAGGCAGGGGGGACGGGGACGGAGGACGAGACGGAGGAGGCGGAGACGGAGGAGGCTGTGAGGACGGAGGAGGCTGTGAGGATGGGGAGGCTGGAGGCTGAGGAGGCTGTGAGGCTGGAGGAGCTGTGAGGCTGGAGGAGGCTGTGAGGCTGGAGGAGGCTGTGAGGATGGAGGAGGTTGTGAGGATGGAGGAGGCTGCTCAATTCTTATACTTACAATCCGGCGAGGCTCGCTGCAGGGAGGAGTAGCAGTCATTGTTGTGATAGGACCTTGCATGTCAGAATGACATCAGCGTTCGGCGCAGTGATTGGTGCGTTCGCGGTCATGTGATATCACATGGCCGCAAGCGGGCCAATCACAGCGCTGAACGCAGATGTCATTGTGACATCATGCAAGGTGCTATCAGCAGAATGGGTGCTTTGTTAGCTCGGGCGCCGCTGTCATGGAATGTGGCGGTGAGCGTCGGGGGAGCGGGAGGATGTGGCGGGTGAGCGCGGGCTGTGCGTGGAGCTGGCAGTGGTTGGGGTGTGGGGGTAAGGAGGAGCAGTGTGGATGAGTGGGGGCATGTGGGGAGGTGAGAGGGGTAAGGAGGTACAGAGTGGCGGCATGAGCAGGGGGAGTGTGGGGAGTGAGGGCATGTGGGGTGTTAAGAGGGGTGAGCAGGGGCAGTGCGGGTGATTGGGGGGGTAAGCAGGGGCAGTGTGGTTGACTGGGGGCAGTGTGGGTGAGTATGGGTGTTAAGCAGGGGTATTGTGGGTGAGGTGGGGGGGAAGCAGGTGCATTTTGGGTGAGTAGGGGAGTAAGCAGGGCAGTGTGGGTGAGTGGGGCGAGCTATGCAGGGGCAGTGTGGGTGAGTAAGGGCAGTGTTTGTGAGTAGGGGGTAAGGAGGTAGCAGTGTGGGGAGTGAGGGCATAGGGGGGTAAGAGGAGTGAGCAGGGGCAGTGTGGGTTAATGGGGGGGTAAGCAGGGGCATGTGTTGGTGCAGTGTGGGTGAGTGTGGGTTAAAGGGGGGCAGTGTGGGTGATAGGGGTGGTAGGCATGGGCAGTGTGGGGAGTGAGGAGATAGGGGGGGTAAGAGGATTGAGGAGGGGCAGTGTGGATGAGTGAGGAGAATGGGGGGGGTAAGAGGAGTGAGGAGGGGCAGGGTGGGGAGTGAGGAGATAGGGGGGGTAAGAGTAGTGAGGAGGGGCAGTGTGGGGAGTGAGGAGATAGGGGGGGTAAGAGTAGTGAGGAGGGGCAGTGTGGGAAGTGAGGAGCTGGAGGGGGGGTAAGAGGAGTGAGGAGGGGCAGTGTGAGGAGTGAGGAGATAGGGGGGGTAAGAGGAGAGAGGAGATAGGGGGGGGTTGAGTGGGGGTTAAGCAGGAGCAGTGGGGGTGGAGATGTGCGGGGCGGCCCCCTGTAACCATTACTTGAGGAGCGGTGCGGGGAATGGGGGGGGTGGTTAGAGTGTGCAGGGCCGGCGGGGCTGGAGGCTATAATGGAAGTGCAGGGCGGGCGCCATCTTACCGTGGTCGGTCTCACGTCGTATTGAGGCCAGGGCTGTGTCGGGTATGGAGTGGGGGCTGGGCGAGTGGTGGTTCTGGGTTTTGTTTTTACTGGCCTCACCCCGTGGCTGCTGGCGACTAGGGCCCTGGCGGCGGGGGTGATCGGGAGCATGGGTTGAGGGAGTAGGAGAGCGGCGGGCGGGCTGTGGAGCTGGGGCGCCATCTTCCCATGGTCCGCTACGGTGGGCCGCGTCATTGAGGCAGCGTCGGGTGATGGGTGGCGCGGTGGCTTTTGTACTGGCGCTCCCCTGGCTGCTGGCGATTGGGGCTGAAGGCTCGCACTGTCCAATGGACGGTGCGGCCCTGGCGGTGGGGGGGAGCGGGAGCTTGGGTTGAGGGAGCGGGAGAGGCCGGGCGGGGTGTATAGCGAGCATTGGTGGGTGTGTAGCGGTCAGAATCTGCGGCTCGCGATGGCGCATGCCGCCATCAATCGCTCGCAGTGGCGCAAAGCATCTTGGGATTCGGCTACATTGCCCAATTCCAAACTGACGATTATATAAGTAGATGTGATGATCCTAATTAGAGAACAGCAATGACTATAGAACAGAGAAAGATTAAAACTGAATTTTGTGAAGGTTACAACAGTCAACAATCATTAGGGTCTTTGCTTTGTACAGGCCTTTGCTTTGAATGACTTCAGCACATCTGTAGCCTCAGGACATCACTAGCCTCTCACACTGCTCTGGTGTGATTTTTGGTCCACTCTTCTTTCAGTCTCTTTTACAGTTCTGTGACTGTTCTCAGTTTCTTGGCCATAACTTTGTCACCAAGGATTTTCCAAAGGTTTTGGGTTTAGATCAGGAATCTGATTGGTGGTCAATTCATTGCTTCAATGTTTTCTGTTTCAAGGAACTGTTTTAGCTGTTTTGCTGCATGGCAGGAGGTTTTGTCCTGTATGAAAATTGCTGGCTGATTGAGTGTTGTATGCAAGTAAGGAACCACGTGCTGTTGAAGATGTTTCTGTTACAGACATGCATTCACTCTGCCATGTAGCTGTATGAGAGGTCCGAACCCTGCAGCAGAAAACATTCCCCAAACCATGATACGTCCTCCACCACCTTTCGCTGATCTCTTTTCACACTTTGGGTTTAGTATTTCCACCGTTTGTCAATAAACATAATGTTTCCCATCAGACCCAAATAAAAACTGTGGACCAATTCTCCTCTGTCCACACATATGCTTCTCACTGAAGGTCTAGCCTTCTGGATTCTGTTAATGAGAGGTTTGGTAACTGGAGATTGGGCTTTCAGTCCAAATGCGCTTACACTGTATGACGAGACAGATCCTTACCCTGTTTGAATAAGAGTAATAATGGACCCAGCGCTAACTAAGTGACTACACCTGATAGATAATACACTTTGGTTGGATAGCAAAATTTAAAAAAGGGGAAAGGAAGGGAAATTTTTTAAATTTTCACAAAATTTATTCAAATAGTACAACTAACAATACAATTGTCATTTTTAAAAAGCAATAGAATTTAAATAAAAATTTAAATAAATTTAAATAAATTAGGGATTCAGGTTAAAAAATTTGGCTGAGATCTGTTTCTTGGAAAGTGCTGCTAAATAGTTTTTCTTCTTATGGATACTTGTTTATAACAGTTCTTTAGCCAACTGTACTTTCTGTACCAAGAATCCTATCAGTCCAGGGGCTGTTCTTTGTTTGGAATTGACAATAGCTGTATATCCTGATTCATCTGCCAGATCCTCCTGTGTGTTTAGAGAGGTAATTAGTTTAGTCCTCACTCACATCACCAGGTTACGCATCTGAATACCTAATAATGTACCTGTAATCCACATGAGAGAGAACAAAACTGCTTCATTTTCTCTGTGATCCTCTGTCACTGGCCCGCTCCATTGAGCCGGGTTAAGCTGAAAAGGGATCAACACTGGTTAAGTTCCTATCCTCACCTAGTAATTAGTCTTACTGCGGTGCCCCTACTTACTTTAATCTATCCCAGAGTACCGCTGTTAGAATGTCTGTTTCAACTCTACTAGCTGAGAACTAGGTTTAGAGGTTGATCCTACACATAGAACTGGAGGATCGCTCATGCATAAACTGTTGCAAACTAGCAGTGCTGTAAATGCATCTCCACTTACTACGTCTCGTTTGCTGCTGTCAGGGGCTCGTCTCGTCCGAGGTCCTCTGGACCTCCTAGCAGCAACTTTTTTGGGTCTACCCCCCTACTCCCCCTTCATCCTTCCCTCTGGGAAAGCAGCTTGCTCCATTGTGAAAATTCTCAATAGATCCTTACCCTGTTCAGTGCTGAACTGGCAAGCTATTCCAGCTGCAGTGTTGAAACAATCACCCATGGAGATTCTCTGCATTATCTTGTCTTTCTTTGCATTTGTCTTTTGAGGGCGACCAGCATTCTTGGGGGACTTGAAAGAGTTTGTGATATTGTTAAGATGCAATATTCTAGAAATCACAGACTTGGAACTTCTGTTGCTATGGCTGATAGGGTGACCCCTTTGGCTTTCATCTGCAAAACCTGCTGCCGTAAGGTTTCGGTCACTTTGGAATGGCACATTATTTTTGCAAATTACCGTATATACTCGTGTATAAGCCGACCCTGTATAAGCCGACCCCCCTACTTTTGCCCCCAAAAACTGGGAAAACTTATTGACTCGCGTATAAGCCGAGGGTGGACTCCAGCACAGGTATACAACCCCCAGCAGTGAGGTATACAGCAGCCTCCCCAGTGGTAGTATACAGCAGCAGCCCCAGTGGTAGTATACAGCAGCCCCAGAGGTATATACAGCCCCAGAGGTATATGCAGCCCCAGAGGTATATGCAGCCCCAGAGGTATATGCAGCCCCAGAGGTATATGCAGCCCCATATGCAGCCCCAGAGGTATATGCAGCCCCAGAGGTATATGCAGCCCCAGAGGTATATGCAGCCCCATAGGTATATGCAGCCCCAGAGGTATATGCAGCCCCATATGCAGCCCCATATGCAGCCCCAGAGGTATATACAGCAGCAGCAGCCCCAGTGGTATATACATCAGCAGCCCCAGTGGTAGTATACAGCAGCCCCAGAGGTATATGCAGCCCCAGAGGTATATGCAGCCCCATATGCAGCCCCAGAGGTATATGCAGCCCCAGAGGTATATGCAGCCCCAGAGGTATATGCAGCCCCAGAGGTATATGCAGCCCCAGAGGTATATGCAGCCCCAGATGCAGCCCCAGAGGTATATACAGCAGCAGCAGCCCCAGTGGTATATACATCAGCAGCCCCAGTGGTAGTATACAGCAGCCCCAGAGGTATATGCAGCCCCAGAGGTATATGCAGCCCCAGAGGTATATGCAGCCCCATATGCAGCCCCAGAGGTATATACAGCAGCAGCAGCCCCAGTGGTATATATATCAGCAGCCCCAGTGGTAGTATACAGCAGCCCCAGAGGTATATGCAGCCCCAGAGGTATATGCAGCCCCAGAGGTATATGCAGCCCCATATGCAGCCCCAGAGGTATATGCAGCCCCATATACAGCCCCATATACAGCCCCATATGCAGCCCCAGATGCAGCCCCAGAGGTATATACAGCCCCAGAGGTATATGCAGCCCCAGAGGTATATGCAGCCCCATATACAGCCCCATATACAGCCCCATATGCAGCCCCAGATGCAGCCCCAGATGCAGCCCCAGATGCAGCCCCAGAGGTATATACAGCAGCAGCAGCCCCAGGGCTGTATACAGCCGCAGCCCCAGGGCTGTATACAGCAGCAGCCCCAGGGCTGTATACAGCCGCAGCCCCAGGGCTGTATACAGCCGCAGCCCCAGGGCTGTATACAGCCGCAGCCCCAGGGCTGTATACAGCCGCAGCCCCGGAGGTATACAGGCCCCCCATCAAGTTCCAGGGCCCCCCCCACCTTGCGCGCAGCCTGTAAAGGAAAATCATACTTGCCAGAGTCCAGTCGCGCCGTCCGCAGCTGCCGACATGACGATCCCGGGCTCCATTCAGCGTCTTCCGGCTTCTGACTTCCTGTGCGCGCGGGCAATGACGTCATTGCCCGCGACTACAGGAAATGCGGAAGACGCTGAATGGAGCCCGGGATCGTCATGTCGGCAGCTGCGGACGGCGCGACTTGACTCTGGCAAGTATGATTTTCCTTTACAGGCTGCGCGCAAGGTGGGGGGGGGGCCTGGAACTTGATGGGGGGCCTGTATACCTCCGGGGCTGCGGCTGTATTTTTTTATTTTTTTTTATATACTCGCATATAAGCCGAGGGGGGACTTTTCAGCCCAAATTTTGGGCTGAAAAACTCGGCTTATACGCGAGTATATACGGTAAGTGCAAACTTGAAAGTTAGGCCGCCAGTTAAATGGGGTTTGTCAGATAATTAAGGAATTTAGCACCAGGTGCCAGATTAACACCAATAACTTGCAGGAATCTGAAAGAATTCTATAATTTTGATCAGTGATTTTTCACATTTATCTCATTTATATTTTTATTCTGTTGTTTAGAATATATTCAATTTATTAAATAAATTTAAAATACTCCTAATTTACTCATATTAGGATAATTTCACATAGGACAGGATAAGATTAAGGAAATTGTGTGTTGGTTTGTAATTTTAATTGCCAGTGTATATATAAATATGTAATGAACTAGGTGGGTGCCCGATGCACATGCATCGGGATTCTAGCAGAGCGAGTCTCTGACTCGCAATGGCCGCTTCGCGGCCAATGCTTCGCGCTGCTAAGGCGACTCGCCATGCCCGCTGCGCGGGCATAGCGAGTCGCCTTAGAACTGCTCGCAATGGCCGCTGCGCGGCCAATGCTTCGGGCGTATCTACATGACCACGCTAACTCGCAGCGTGAGCGGACTCAAAAGGGGCAAAAAACCCATTCGTGATTATATAATAGATAAGCATCACACTATTTGTGCTAATATGTACACAAACATTGTATATATGACATTTGGACTGCATTACTGCTACATAGAATATGGTTACAAAGGTGAAGGCACCTAGCACATAAATTCTCTAATCCATGAGAACCGACCAGCTGTGACAAGGCGTACCTTTCTTTGACGGGATGTTAACCTAAGATTTATCAAACAAGCCTCTCATTTGCTAATAGCCTACAAAGTAAGTGGCAGGTAGAATTCAGCATTAATTAAAAATGGCCTTGCGTTGCTTATGTCAGGTATCTACATTTCATTGATGGTTTCATGAATTCAAAGATGCACTGCTCTATACTGAAAGAGAAGGTGCTACCATCATTTTGCACCCTTGATAGATGTGCACTTTTCCAACATGAAAATGATGTAAAACATATCTGCTGCATTTTTTAAGAACAGTGTGAAAATAATTCAGTGGCCAAGTATGTCTTCTGATCTGAACCCAACCGAACACCAATTCTGAAGAGACAAGTTGTCGTCACTCTCCATCCAGCATGTAGGTTCTAAAAGGATGGTAAAAGATAGATGTTTAGTATGCCTAGAAGACTTGGTGCTGTCCTTAAAAATCATGGAGGTCATACAAGATATTAGATGTAGTGGGATTTGATATAGGGTTTATTCATTTTTACATCAACTAATTTGAGTAAACAGAAGATTTCACAATGTAAATGATATTATTAATCTTACTTTCATGTTATGGGTTAAAAAATAGCTCTCTGAAACTTGGTTTTGTGAAATGACCCACCCCAGGGCCCTTGGGATACTTGGATCCCGGGCATTGATTCAGGGAACTGTCACTGGTGGCCAGTGCCCTTGCCCGTGGCCCTGGTGGTCGCTGAAAAATATGTGAAAAGTAAAATAAAATGTTTGTGACACCACCTACGGTACCTGGTAGTGTTGCCAGCGCTGCTTTCAGACATCCAGGGATGATGGTAGGCAGCTGGATGGTAATGCTCCCAGCAGGTGGAGCAGGATCCCTGGGGCAGTGATGGAAATGTAGATTCTCAAGCAGAAAGGCGGATCTACAGGTGGAGGCCGGATGCAGTCTGCCTGAGGAGACTGGAATGTGGCTTTCCCCGACAAGATGAAATAAGACACCACTCACTGCTTAGACTCTGCCAGGGTTTACTGGTAACTTTCAGGCAGGTTTGAAATGGTACACAGTCATGGGTAGCTGGCCTAGTTAGTCACCAGGGAATAAGATGTCTCTTTGAGGCTCTCAGTGATCATCCTGCTGGTTTCTCCCTCTGTCCTCACACTGCGCTGTTTCTCCTTCCTTCCTAGTGCGGCCCTGCACAGAGCCCTTCGCCAGTCCCCACAGGTCTCTGTAGAGTTAGTCCTTCACTAAGGGGCTCGTGACCTATACGGGGCACTTGTGGGAAATATGCCAGGGCTTGGTCGCGACTCTCTGAGTAGTTCACTCCTGCACCGTTGTCGGACTGGGTCCCTCTGGGCCGGGTGTGCCACCGGACCAGATTAGAGTGTTAACTGACACCCAAGGATCCCCCTTCTGTCTGGGTTACTGTCCTTTTAGGTGCATTCCACTGCGTCACTCTCAGGGTCCCCTCTTCTTCTCTCTCCACAGACGTTTTCCTCTCACTCTTTCCTCCTTCTTCACTACCCACCTAAGACTCTGCCCACCGGGACCGGTTGCCTAGCAACGGGTTAACCAATTGATCCCCTGGCTCTAGGTGTGTGAATGCGTGTGTTGAGGGCCCCAGATTAACATCCCAATTACCTAGTCACAGGAATACTACACACTCTGGTCGGGGTGCAGTACCCCTCCGTGGCGCACCGACCAGTGGGGCGGCACAGAAACCTGCGAAAAAATTTCTTGTGTTCAGTTAGATATCGATTAAATTCTTAATGTTCAAAGGGAGCATACTAATTTATACTGTGCATTGTATCTATATAACAATTACAGTCGCATTCCTTTATATATATATTTACAGTCATATGAAAAAGTTTGGGCACCCCTCTTAATCTTACTTATTTTTTTTGGTTTAAAATTGGGTTTTTGCAACAGCTACTTCAGTGTGATATATGTAATAACTGATGGACACAGTAATATTTCAGGTTTGAAATGAGGTTTATTGTACTAACCAAAAATGTGAAATATGCATTATTTCAAAATTTGACAGGTGACAAAGTATGGGCACCCTTCTGATTATCCTGATTTGAATACTCCTAACTACTTTTTACTGACTTACTGAAGCACTAAATTGGTTTGGTACCCTCATTGAGCTTTGTACTTCATAGCCCGGTGTATCCAATCATGAGAAAAGCTATTTCAGGTGTCCACTTGCAAGTTGTTCTCCTAGTTGCATCTTCTCTGAGGAGTGACATCATGGGCTCCTCAAAACAGCTCTCAAATGATCTGAAAAAAAGGATTGTTCAACATAGTTGTTCAGGGGAAGGATACAAAAAGTTGTCTCAGAGATTTAACCTGTCAGTTTGTACTGTGAGGAACATAGTAAGGAAATGGAAGACCACAGGGACAGTTCTTGTAAAGGCCAGAAGTGGCAGGCCAACAAAAATATCAGGAAGGCAGAGAAGAAGAATGGTGAGAACAGTCAAGAACAATCCACAGACCACCTCCAAAGACCTGCAGCATCATCTTGCTGCAGATGGTGTCATTGTGCATCGGTCAACAATACAGCGCACACTGCACAAGGAGAAGCTGTATGGGAGAGTGATGCGAAAGAAGCCGTTTCTGCATGCACACCACAAACAGAGTCGCCTGAGGTATGCAAAAGCACATTTGGACAAGCTAGTTTCATTTTGGAAGAAGGTCCTGTGGACTGATGAAACAAAGATTGAGTTGTTTGGTCATACAACAAGGCGTTATGCATGGTGCCACAAAAACACAGCATTCCAAGAAAAACACTTGCTACCCACTGTCAAATTTGGGGGAGGGTCCATCATGCTTTGGGGCTGTGTGGCCAATAACGGCACTGGGAATCTTGTTAAAGTTGAGGGTTGCATGGATTCCACTTAGTATCAGCAGATTCTTGAGAATAATGTTCAAGAATCAGTGTCAAAGTTGAAGTTACGCCGGGGATGGATCTTTCAGCAAGACAATGATCCAAAACACTGCTCCAAATCTACTCAGGCATTCATGCAGAGGAACAATTACAATGTTCTGGAATGGCCATCCCAGTCCCCAGACCTGAATATCATTGAACATCTGTGGGATGTTTTGAAGCAGGCTGTCCATGCTCGGCGACCATCAAACTTAACTGAACTGGAATTGTTTTGTAAAGAGGAATGGTCAAAAATACCTTCATCCAGGATCCAGGAACTCATTAACAGCTACAGGAAGCGACTAGAGGCTGTTATTTTTGCAAAAGTTGGATCTACTAAATATTAATGTCACTTTTCTTTTTGAGGTGCCCATACTTTTGCACCTGTCAAATTTTGAAATAATGCATATTTCACATTTTCGGTTAGTACAATAAACCTCATTTCAATCCTGAAATATTACTGTATCCATCAGTTATCTACTTATATAATCGGGAGTTTGGAATTCGGGCACTGTAGCCGAATCCCAGACTCCTTTGCGCCACTGCGAGCGATGACGCGTAGCGTCATCGCGAGCCGCAGCTGCACTACCGTCTCCGCCGCCCACCCGTCTGCCCCGCCACCGCCGCCTCCGCGAGGTCACCGCTGCTACTCGCTGCTCTAGCACCGCTGGGGCCTCAGTGACACCATGCAGCTGGAGGAGCACTGTCCTTGCGGCGACATGTAATATCCAAGATGGCGGCAAAATCTCGCAAGATTTTGCCGCCATCTTGGATATTACACGTCGCCGCAGAGACTCCGCTATCCCACCAACATAGCGCCGAGGTGACCCCCCAGCGCCCCTCGGGAGATCAGCCGCTCATGCGCATAAGCCGCTGATCTCCCGCCGCATATGCCGGTCAGTATCGCCGCTGCCGCCCGCTCTCCCCCGGCCGCTCCGCACTTACCCCTCCCCTCCCCGCTCTGCTGACTGTACACATACTTTCTTTTTCGAGCCGGTCATGTGACAGGCCCTCTGTGATATCACATTAGCCCGCCCTGTCACATGACCGGCTTCAATGCCACTCCAAGCAGAGAGCAGAGGACAGGGGGACAGGGGCACACATGACTGGGGGATAAATAACTGTGCCAGAGGACAGGGGGACACAGGACATGGGGACACAACTGGGGCAGAGGACAAGGGGACACAGGACATGGGTAGAAGACAGGGGCACACAGGACAGAGGGACACAACAGGGGCCGAGGACAAGGGGACACAGAACAGGGGTAGAGGACAGGGACACTCAGGACAGGGGGTCACAACAGGGCAGAGGACAAGGGGGACACAGAACAGGGGTAGAGGACAGGGACACACAGGACAGGGGACACAACACGGGCAAAGGATAGGGGGACACAGAACAGGGGCACAGGACAGGGACACACAGGACAGGAGGACACAACAAGGGCAGAGGACAAGGGGACACAGAACAGGGGCAGAGGACAGGGACACACAGGACAGGAGGACACAACAGGGCCAAAGGACAGGGGGACACAGAACAGGGGCAGAGGACAGGGACACACAGGACAGGAGGACACAACAGGGGCAAAGGACAAGGGGACACAGAACAGGGTAGAGGACAGGGACACACAGGACAGGAGGACACAACAGGGGCAAAGGACAAGGGGACACAGAACAGGGGTAGAGGACAGGGACACACAGGACAGGATGACAACAGGGGCAGAGGACAAGGGGACACAGAACAGGGGTAGAGGACACGGACACAAAGGACAGGAGGACACAACAGGGGCAGAGGACAAAGGGACACAGAACAGGGGTGGAGGACAGGGACACACAGGACAGGAGGACACAGAGGGACACAACAGGGGCAAAGGACAGGGGAACACAGGACAGAGGGACACAACAGGGCCAGAGGACAAGGGGACACCGAACATGGGTAAAGGACAGGGACACACACCACACAGCCACACAGGACAGGGGCACACCGGACAGGGGCACACCGGACAGGGGGACACCGGACAGGGGACACAGGACAGGAGAACACAGAACAGGGCCACAGGACTCAGGCACACGGGGCAGAGGACAGGGGGAGATGACAGGGGGACACAGAACAGGGGCACAGGACAGGGACACACAGGACAGGAGGACACAACAAGGGCAGAGGACAAGGGGACACAGAACAGGGGCAGAGGACAGGGACACACAGGATAGGAGGACACAACAGGGCCAAAGGACAGGGGGACAAAGAACAGGGGCAGAGGACAGGGACACACAGGACAGGAGGACACAACAGGGCCAAAGGACAAGGGGACACAGAACAGGGGTAGAGGACAGGGACACACAGGACAGGATGACAACAGGGGCAGAGGACAAGGGGACACAGAACAGGGGCAGAGGACAGGGACACACAGGACAGGAGGACACAACAGGGCCAAAGGACAGGGACACACAGAACAGGGGCAGAGGACAGGGACACACAGGACAGGAGGACACAGCAGGGGCAAAGGACAAGGGGACACAGAACAGGGGTAGAGGACAGGGACACACAGGACAGGATGACAACAGGGGCAGAGGACAAGGGGACACAGAACAGGGGTAGAGGACACGGACACACAGGACAGGAGGACACAACAGGGGCAGATGACAAGGGGACACAGAACAGGGGTGGAGGACAGGGACACACAGGACAGGAGGACACAGAGGGACACAACAGGGGCAAAGGACAGGGGGACACAGGACACAGGGACACAACAGGGCCAGAGGACAAGGGGACACCGAACAGGGGTAGAGGACAGGGACACACACCACACAGCCTCACAGGACAGGGGCACACCGGACAGGGGCACACTGGACAGGGGGACACAGGACAGGAGAACATAGAACAGGGCAACAGGACTCAGGCACACGGGGCAGAGGACAGGGGGAGATGACAGGGGGACACAGAACAGGGGCACACAGGACAGGGGGACACAGAACAGAAGACAGGGGGACACAGGGCACAGGACAGGAGGACACAGGGGCAGAGGACAGGGAGACACAGGGGCAGAGGACAGGAAGACATGGGCAGAGGACAGGAGGACACAGGGGCAGAGGACAGAGGAACATGGCCAGACGACAAGGGGACACAGGCACAGGACAGGGGGACACAGGGGCACAAGACAGCAGCACAAGACGGCGGGACACACTGGTAGAGGACAGGGCCAGAAAACAGGGGAAGACGCCGCACAGAACAGGGAAACACGGGGCAGAGAACAGGGGAAGATGGGCCAAAGAACAGGGGATGACAACGAACCACTCAGCCACCATATACAGTGCTAACTACTGAGACATTGTATACACTCCTAACCACTGACCCACCATACAGTGCTAACCACTGACCCACCATATACTGTCCTAACCACTGAGCCATCATATACAGTGCTAACCACTAAGCCACCATATACAGTGCTAACCACTCTGCCACCATACAGTGCTAACCACTGAGCCACCATATACAGCGCTAACCACTGAGCCACCATATACAGCGCTAACCACTGAGCCACCATATACAGTGCTAACCACTGAGCCACAATATACTGTGCTAACCACTCAGCCACCATATAATGTCCTAACCACTGAGCCACCATATACAGTGCTAACCACTCAGCCACCATCCAGTGCTAACCACTGAGCCACCATATACAGTGCTAACTACTCAGCCACCATATAATGTGCTAACCACTGAGCCACCATATGCAGTGCTAACCACTGAGCCACCATATACAGTGCTAACCACTGAGCCACCATATACAGTGCTAACCACTGAGCCACCATATACAGTGCTAACCACTGAGCCACCATATACAGTGCTAACCACTGAGCCACCATATACATGCTAACCACTGAGCCACCATATACAGTGCTAACCACTCTGCCTCCATACAGTGCTAACCACTGAGCCTACCATATAATGTGCTAACCACTGAGCCACCATATAATGTGCTAACCACTGACCCACCATATACAGTGCTAACCACTAAGCCATCATATATAGTGCTAACCAGTAAGCCACCATATATTCTGCTAACCACTAAGCCACCATATAGTGTTAACCAGTGAGTCACCATATAAATCCTGCAACAACACTGTCGTTTCTGGAGAGAGGACTGTACTATTCAGTGGCTATTTCTACGGTACCTGTTCATTTCTACGCACTCCCGATGCAATAGCATCGGGCCTATTTTCTAGTTACATATATCACGCTGAAATAGCTGTTGCAAAAACCCAAATTTACAAAAAAAAAATGAGTAAGATTAAGAGGGGTGCCCAAACTTTTTCATATGACTGTATATATATATAGATAAATATATTTTTATATATATACATGAGAATGAGATTGTGTGATTGTTAGTTTAAAAAAAATATAATCATACCAAAGACATATATTGCATAATAATTCATTGCATGTTGTTACAGATTTTTTTTTTATATTTTTATTTTCAATTTTTTAACATGTTACACAATTTAACAAAGAACAAAACAACAAAATCACAATTGTCAAGGAATAGACAGAAAAAGAGAAAAGAAAAAAAAAAGAAAAAAACGGGGAGTGAATGAGGATCATACACTCAGAATTCCACTCAAATTTGCACCAACCTGGTGTAATACCATGAAATAATATATAGCGTCTGAAATAGCTTATTTTACATCCTAATCAATTGAAACTAATTATCTCAGCTTCGCGACAGCATCATAATATCCGTTACTTATACTATTTAGGCCAAATAATATTTACTTTCTACCCAGGGCTTCCACATCATGATTACCGTATATACTCGTGTATAAGCCGACCCGTGTATAAGCCAACCCCCCTACTTTTGCCCCCAAAACTTGGGAAAACCTATTGACTCGTGTATAAGCCGAGGGTGGACCCCAGCACACGTATACAGTCCCCCCCAGTGGTATACAGCAGCCTCCCCAGTGGTAGTATACAGCAGCCCCAGTGGTAGTATACAGCAGCCTCCCCAGTGGTAGTATACAGCAGTCTCCCCCTGTGGTAGTATACAGCAGTCTCCCCCTGTGGTAGTATACAGCAGTCTCCCCCTGTGGTAGTATACAGCAGTCTCCCCTGTGGCAGTATACAGCAGCCCCAGTAGTAGTATACAGCAGCCTCCCCAGTGGTAGTATACAGCAGTCTCCCCCTGTGGCAGTATACAGCAGTCTCCCCCTGTGGTAGTATACAGCAGTCTCCCCCTGTGGTAGTATACAGCAGTCTCCCCCTGTGGCAGTATACAGCAGCCCCAGTAGTAGTATACAGCAGCCTCCCCAGTGGTAGTATACAGCAGTCTCCCCCTGTGGCAGTATACAGCAGTCTCCCCCTGTGGCAGTATACAGCAGTCTCCCCCTGTGGCAGTATACAGCAGGCTCCCCCTGTGGCAGTATACAGCAGGCTCCCCCTGTGGCAGTATACAGCAGGCTCCCCTGTGGCAGTATACCGCAGGCTCCCCCTGTGGCAGTATACAGCAGGCTCCCCCTGTGGCAGTATACAGCAGGCTCCCCCTGTGGCAGTATACAGCAGGCTCCCCCTGTGGCAGTATACAGCAGGCTCCCCCTGTGGCAGTATACAGCAGGCTCCCCCTGTGGCAGTATACAGCAGGCTCCCCCTGTGGCAGTATACAGCAGTCTCCCCCTGTGGCAGTATACAGCAGTCTCCCCCTGTGGCAGTATACAGCAGTCTCCCCGTGTGGCAGTATACAGCAGTCTCCCCCTGTGGCAGTATACAGCAGTCTCCCCCTGTGGCAGTATACAGCAGTCTCCCCCTGTGGCAGTATACAGCAGTCTCCCCCTGTGGCAGTATACAGCAGTCTCCCCCTGTGGCAGTATACAGCAGGCTCCCCCTGTGGCAGTATACAGCAGGCTCCCCCTGTGGCAGTATAAAGCAGGCTCCCCCTGTGGCAGTATACAGCAGGCTCCCCCTGTGGCAGTATACAGCAGGCTCCCCCTGTGGCAGTATACAGCAGGCTCCCCCTGTGGCAGTATACAGCAGGCTCCCCCTGTGGCAGTATACAGCAGTCTCCCCCTGTGGTAGTATACAGCAGTCTCCCCCTGTGGCAGTATACAGCAGTCTCCCCCTGTGGCAGTATACAGCAGGCTCCCCCTGTGGTAGTATACAGCAGGCTCCCCCTGTGGCAGTATACAGCAGGCTCCCCCTGTGGCAGTATACAGCAGGCTCCCCCTGTGGCAGTATACAGCAGGCTCCCCCTGTGGTAGTATACAGCAGCCTCCCCAGTGGTAGTATACAGCAGTCTCCCCCTGTGGTAGTATACAGCAGTCTCCCCCTGTGGTAGTATACAGCAGTCTCCCCCTGTGGTAGTATACAGCAGTCTCCCCCTGTGGCAGTATACAGCAGGCTCCCCCTGTGGCAGTATACAGCAGCCTCCCCAGTGGTAGTATACAGCAGGCTCCCCCTGTGGCAGTATACAGCAGGCTCCCCCTGTGGCAGTATACAGCAGGCTCCCCCTGTGGCAGTATACAGCAGTGCCCCCCCCCCTGTGCTATATACAGCCCCCCCCATCCCCGTTGCTGCCGCACACCTGTAAAATGAAGATATTTCATACTTATCCTCCTGCTGCCGCCGCGCGCATCCCCCGCTCTCCTTCTTGCTTGCACCCGGCGTCCATCCATATGACCGCGCACAAGTAATGACGTCATTACTTGTGCGCGGTCACGTGGATGGACGCCGGGTGCAACCATGAAGGAGAGCGGAGGATGCGCGCGGCGACAGCAGGAGGATAAGTATGAAAGATCTTCATTTTACAGGTGTGCGGCAGCAACGGGGATGGGGGGGGCTGTATATAGCACAGGGGGGGGGCGGAGGAGCGCTGACAGTGCAATGTAATATGCACGGCTCCCCCTGTCGCTGATGGACAGGGGGATGCAGTGCATATTGCATTGCACTAATGAGCGGGGGCACGTGACTGCCCGCTCAGTGTACAGCCTCCCCCACCTCCTTCAGCCCCCGGACACCGGCCCCACACACTGACAGACGTCACTGACTCGTGTATAAGCCGAGGGGGGCACTTTTCAGCACAATTTCTGTGCTGAAAAACTCGGCTTATACACGAGTATATACGGTACCTTTTTTTTCCTGGAGTTTGATTGAACCAGCATTAATTCGTATTTGCAATGTAAATTTACTCTTTCTATTACCTCTTTTATATTTGGGGGGGAACTTCTTTCCATTTCATCGCTAGCATAATACGTGTTGCAATCAATATATGCGAAACTATCCCTCTTACTTGACTGGGAATTTTTTCCATGCCAATGTGAAGAATCCCCATAAGAGGAATAATTGATACCGTAACTCCCGTAATTTCCAAAATCACCTGCGTTATAACTGCCCACAAAGCGGCAAGAGTCGGGCATGAAAACCAAACATGTTTCTGGAAACCTGCCTGTCCGCAACCACGTCAACATAAATGTGAATGGTGCTGACTGAACTTAGCGATTCTGTTTGGGCACAAATACCATCTCAATTGCGTTTTCTTCAGTTGTTCCATGTGATTAATACATGAAGATACTCTTTTGATCTCCTTTATACTATTCCCCCAGGCTTCTGATTCTATTGGCATTCCCAGCTCCATTTCCCATTTCTCCATGTAGGGAGCTTTAAACCTTTCAGCTGGGGTTATTAAAAACTTGTAAAACATTGAAATTCCCCTTAAATTTGGTTCCGAGGACATGAACCATTTATTCATTCTCCCTTCCCCAGCGTCAAAACATTCTGGATGTAAGATGTTATCAAATAATTGTCTAATTTGTAGGTATTGGTAGAAATTTCTTCGTATCCCACTATATTTATTAACTATTTGGTTAAACGGGAGGAGCCCTCTGTTCCCCTCTATATCTCCTAATGTTTGGATTCCCGCGTCCCACCAAGTTTGAAGATTTAAATATGGAATATGGGGTTCAATAGCGTAAATTGATATTGATGCTCGCGGGATCTTAAGAAGGGACGGACCCACAGTCCTCCATAACCTCATTGCCGCCGCATTGTTGGCAAAAGGGGGTATAAGGCGCTTACCTGAATTACTTCTGATTCCAATGCTAATTTCGTGGAGCCTCGCCTTGAATAAAATTTTTCTATCTGTAGTCATTTCTGGTCCCCATTCATCTGCCACCATTCTCGCAGACCCACCAGGATCGAAGCTTTATGATACAACAATAAGTCAGGGAAGCCCATCCCACCTGCTTCCAGAGGGATAAACAGTATTGTCTTTGCTATGCGTGGTTTTTTATGGGCCTATATGTGTCTACTAGCTAAACATTGCAGATTATGAATAAATTATTTTGGTATGTCTAACGATCTAAAATAATAAAAAAATTTTGGGAGGGCCACCATTTTAAAGCTATTAATCCTAGCTATCCAGGTTGAGGTTAACTGGTGCATTCCTTCCAGTAATAGTTTAATTTCAGTGTACAGTTTTGTGAAATTCACACTTATTATCCGATCTGATGTTGTCAGGACTATACCTAAGTATGGTATTCCTTCAACCAACCACTGGAATGGGGAGAGAGGGCAGCCTTGACATGTCCCGTTTGTAATATTAAAAGGTTTTGACAGGACCCCTGCTGTCCACACCCTTGCCGTAGGCGCGGAGTATATAGCCAGAATTGCAGACAGAAATGAACCCCTCAATCCAAACTTTCGAAGCACCCCCTGGATATATCCCCAGTGTACCCTGTCAAAGGCCTTCTCTGCGTCCAATGACAGGAATGCACTGGGGAGACCAGACAATTCCGCTACCCGGACTAAATTTAACATCCGACGGATGCCATCTTTTGCCTCTCTTCCCCTCACAAACCCCACCTGCATGATTTGGTTTAAGCAGGAAGCAAGTATTTTAGTGAAGATTTTGAAGTCACAATTTAATAGCGCAATGGGCCTAAAATTTTTTTGAGTAGTGGGATCTTTCCCTGGTTTAGAGAGCGTGATAATAGTAGCCTCCTAGTTAGAGCTCAACATTAAGCCATTATCCCACCACGTCGAAAATGTTCTCAGTAAAAATGGCGCTAATATTTCCTGACAAGTCCGGTAATACAGGTTGGAAAATCCATCCAGCCCCGGTGAATTCGATTTTTTAAATTGTTTAATAACTGCTAGAATCTCTTCTATAAGGGGGGTGTTCAAAAAAGATAGTTGCTCCTCCGAGACTTTAGGGAGATTAATGGAGTCGAGGTAATCTTTTATTCCTTTTTTCGTAGGTTGTAGGGTAGCCGGATCCCTCTCGAGATTATACAAATCTGAATAATATTTAACAATTTCCTCTGCAATCCCTGTAGGATTTCTAATAGGGGAACTCCTGGCTTCAAAATATGATCAATCCTGCCTCTTACCTCTCTTTTTTTCAATCTACGGGCCAAGACTGCCCCTTCTTTATCCCCAGCGGAATACCACTTAACCTTTGCTTTACGCATATTGTAAGCATATTCACGTAACATCGTGTCTCGTAGTTTAAATCTTATCGAGAATATTTCTTCCATAACTAAGGGTGTGACAACCTTCTTATTAAGGTATTCTAGAGATTGTAATCTACTAAGTAGTTCCTTTCTCTCACTGACCTTCTCACGCTTTATTCCAGATGCTAATTGTATCAATATTCCCCTGATCACAGTTTTATGGGCTGACCATAAAATGTCATCGTTAACCTCTCCGTTGTCATTCTTTTGGAAATATTCAACCATCTCCGCAGTTACCTTTGACAATACCTTCTCATTTAACAGCATTCCCTCATTTAGTCGTCATCTAAATATGGGGGAGTATTGATAAGACAATGCTATTTTAAGATAAATTGGGGCATGATCTGACCATGTTATCAGTCCCATCTTTGTATCCATGGTCTTTGCGAGAATCTTATCATCCACCATAAAGAAATCTATTCGACTGTAAGTGTGATGTCGGTGAGAGAAGAAAGAATAATCTCTTTCAGACGCATGACTATATCTCCAACAATCGTGATAGTGAAATTCATGCATCAATAATCTCATCTCCCAGCGAAATCCACTCCCTCCTCTTGATGTATTCAATTCATTAGACATGGGACAATATTTTACCCCCTTGTTCTATCCCCTGGATTTTCTGCAAAATATGTCTAATAAATTTACCTTGACCTCTATTCGGGGCGTATATTGTTGCTATTGTATACAGTGCCTACAAGTAGTATTCAACCCCCTGCAGATTTAGGTGGTTTGATAAGATGCAAATAAGTTAGAGCCTTCAAACTGCAAACGAGAGTAGGATTTATTAACAGAAGCATAAATCTTACAAACCAAAAAGTTGTGTTGCTCAGTTGAATTTTAATAAATTTTAAACATAAAAGTGTGGGTCAATTATTATTCAACCCCTAGGTTTAATATTTTGTGGAATAACCCTTGTTTGCAATTACAGCTAATAATCGTCTTTTATAAGACCTGATCAGGCCGGCACAGGTCTCTGGAGTTATCTTGGCCCACTCCTCCATGCAGATCTTCTCCAAGTTATCGAGGTTCTTTGGGTGTCTCATGTGGACTTTAATCTTGAGCTCCTTCCACAAGTTTTCAATTGGGTTAAGGTCAGGAGACTGACTAGGCCACTCCATCACCTTGATTTTTTCCCTCTTGAACCAGGCCTTGGTTTTCTTGGCTGTGTGCTTTGGGTCGTTGTCTTGCTGGAAAATGAAATTACGACGCATCTTAAGATCCTTGATGGAGGAGCGGAGGTTCTTGGCCAAAATCTCCAGGTAGGCCGTGCTATCCATCTTCCCATGGATGCGGACCAGATGGCCAGGCCCCTTGGCTGAGAAACAGCGCCACAGCATGATGCTGCCACCACCATGCTTGACTGTAGGGATGGTATTCTTGGGGTCGTATGCAGTGCCATCCAGTCTCCAAACGTCACGTGTGTGGTTGACACCAAAGATCTCGATCTTGGTCTCATCAGACCATAGAACCTTGAACCAGTCTGTCTCAGAGTCCTCCAAGTGATCATGAGCAAACTGTAGACGAGCCTTGACATGACGCTTTGAAAGTAAAGGTACCTTACGGGCTCATCTGAAACGGAGACCATTGCGGTGGAGTACGTTACTTATGGTATTGACTGAAACCAATGTCCCCACTGCCATGAGATCTTCCCAGAGCTCCTTCCTTGTTGTCCTTGGGTTAGCCTTGACTCTTTGGACAAGCCTGGCCTCGGCACGGGAGGAAACTTTCAAAGGCTGTCCAGGCCGTGGAAGGCTAACAGTAGTGTTCCATAAGCCTTCCACTTCCGAATGATGCTCCCAACAGTGGAGACAGGTAGGCCCAACTCCTTGGAAAGGGTTTTGTACCCCTTGCCAGCCTTGTGACCCTCCACGATCTTGTCTCTGATGGCCTTGGAATGCTCCTTTGTCTTTCCCATGTTGACCATGTATGAGTGCTGTTCACAAGTTTGGGGAGGGTCTTAAATAGTCAGAAAAGGCTGGCAAAAGAGATAATTAATCCAAACATGTGAAACTCATTGTTCTTTGTGCCTGAACTACTTCTTAATACTTTAGGGGGACCAAACAGAATGCTGGTGGTTTGAGGGGTTGAATAATAATTGACCCACACTTTTATGTTTAAAATTTATAAAAATTCAACTGAGCAACATAACTTTTTGGTTTGTAAGATTTATGTTTCTGTTAATAAATCCTACTCTCGTTTGCAGTTTGAAGGCTCTAACTTATTTGCATCTTATCAAACCACCTAAATCTGCAGGGGGTTGAATACTACTTGTAGGCACTGTATATAGCTCCATTCAGGGAGCATATCAAAATCAAAAATCTTCCCTCTGGATCTGCATATTTATTTATCAACTCAAATGAATCTGTATGTTTAATCATAATACACACCCCTGTTTTTTTAACTTTACTGTTGGAAAAAAAAATGTTTGGAAACTGAGTATGTCTAAATCTCCCATTATCTGCTTCCAGGAGGTGTGTCTCCTGCAGGCAGATTATTTCTGCTTGTGACCTTAACACCTCCCTCCAGACCATATTTCTTTTCACTGGGGAGTTCATCCCTTTTACATTTAATGACAATACATTTAAACTCATTTTGTCATATTAGATAATTCTTCTAAATCAATTTCTCCTTCCAGAACCATCTTGTATAAAATATAGTGACCATGACCCTTACATAAATAAGGATGCCAAACTAGATCCTCAATAACAAAGAAAAAAAAGACAACAACCGACGGCAAAAATATGCCAAGAAAAAATTAATTTAAAAAATAAAAATAAAAAAAAAACACAGAAAAAATCCAGACCGTTGTTGCTCAAGTAACAAATAACAAACATCAACCCCGGGCTGATCTCGTGAGCCCTGGGGGAAAGGCCCTGTCCTTCGGGCAATGGGCAGAAAACAAATAAATCTGCCATCTCAGGGTCTCGGAGACAAGACTTGTCTCCAAGTAATGTCTAGAGATCTGTCCACGAGGCTTCATCCTCACCACCTCACAGTTTCTTCCACTCATTTACTAACTTTTTCCCCTTCTTAGTTTTAGCGGTGGCAAAAGGGATATTCCATGCAATTAATTTGTCTTCAGCCTGTTTTGATGACGCACAGATCACTAAGTCTTCTTCATATGATATGAGAAGTTTCGCCGGGTTAAACCCCCATTTATATCTGATTTTTACTTCTCTTAGAGCAGTACATACATGTGCATATTCTCTTCGCTCCGCCAAAGTTGCAGCTGATAAGTCTGAAAACACATGAAGACCCTGGAATTCAGATGGCAACACAGGGGTCTTCCTCATTTGTTGTATAAAAGCTTCCCTTGTGGGAAAGCATAATAGTCTGACTAAAATGTCTCTGGGTAACGAGGGGTCCAGGTGTCTAGGTTTTGGGGTTCTACGAACTCTCTCAATAACCAAATCCCCTGGGGGTGCGTTCGGCAGAACTGCTGAAAGAAATTTAAGTATAAAAGGAGCCAACTGGTTGTCCAATATTTCCCCTGGAATACCACGGATCCTAACATTCTTTCTTCGGGACCTATCCTCCAAATCATTTAATTTACCATGCACTGCATGAAGTTCACCTTTTAAAACTGTATTCTCATCCATCAAATCATTAATCGTTGTAGTATATGTTGCGCCCCTGCGTCCAGGAGGCCACAAAGGGAACTGCAGCCAGGCAGGTAGGACATTGTTAAACACTAACACCCTCACAGCCCACACAACCCACATGTCAGAGAGGTTACATCCAGCCCTGAGATTAGAAACTATATGAGATCGGAGGGGTGGTGGATTCAGAGGAGTGGGTTGGGCACACCAGAGGTCAGGTGACTGACAGTATATAGTGAGGGGGAGGAGTGAAGGAGTTCAGTAAGCCATGGTGCTGAGATGCAAAGACCAGAAGCAGGCCAGAGAACAGCAGCAGGTTGAGCTGAAGCTGAGCAGGAGAGAGCCACACGTCCTGCGAGAGCAAGGCCGAGGAGTGCAGACCTGTACTGAGCCAGTGCGAGCCAGATGGGGGGGGAAAGCCCGTCCGACACTGAAGCCACCAGGAGCGTGAGAGAGCTGAGAGGGACGGTGTAACCCGGGGCCCTAGAACTACAGCTAAAGCAACCAACTGCAGGCGGAGTAGCCCTCCTATATACCGAAAGGAACAGAGAGAGAAGGAGCCTGGTATCCTAGTGCTGAGAATTACTGGAGGCTGGGCAAAAGTAGAGTGTCGGCTCTAAAGGGGACCGTAGTTCACCCGGCATCCCCAGACAACACGACGAGGGGTCTGAGTTTCAGATTGGGATCCCTAACCCAAAGGACAGGCAGCTAAGTGACATACTAGGACTCACAGAAGCCCGAGTCACCGCCATACTGTCCAATGTCGCACAACATAGAGAAAGAGAATGCAACAGCCCGGAAAGGGACACTAACAGACTGTGTGAGGGATCACAGGGAGAGAGAGGCCTGGCTGCAGGAGTAGAAAGAACCCGTGTACTTGAACTGTGTACCAACTGCAAATGACTTGTAAACTGCTTGAAGGAAACAACGAGTAAAGCCTTGGAAAACTCTGAATTGCCTCACTTGTCAGTCTTTATCTGCAGACCATTCCTCCCTACAGATCCAGCCTGTCAGCACTAGCCAGGAGGAGAGATCCCTGCAGCCTGCAAGTAAGTGTGTTACACCAGCACCAGAGACTTAACCCTTACTGCCCCGGGGGATATAGTTCTCCCCACTGGAACTATACCATCTCCGCTGCCATCCCATCACCCCCGGAGGTCCTGCAGCAGCGGCGGCGGCCCCATCACTGGCCGCACCAAGTGGGTGGCGTCACCCGTGACAATCCCCTTGTAAATATTCCCCTTTATTTGCCGAGCCAGGGACACGGTCCAGACCAAGCCACCTGTGACTTCCCCAGTACCGTCCGGTCCGGTACCGAGTACCCCTGTCCCGTGGGGCCCGACAACCTGGCGTCACGAACAGGATCTACCCGGTCCAAAATAATTGGACCTCGTGCGCCCAGAAAACATGTTCAGAACTTTTCCCGCCAAAATCTGACCTTAATGGCGGCCATAAGGGACTAGCGCCATGTGCAGAGGAGGCGTTCCCAAGACTCCCATCGTGGGCCGGTCCGGTCCAAGGCGCGAAAAGAAGGTCCCGATCCGGCTCTCCTTAAATCCGGGAGAGCCAGCTGTCACTCTGAAGGAAGAGCCGCCGCCCCTAGACCCTCCTACCAAGAAGCTGGCGCGAACCGAGAAGAAGGAAATCGCCATCAGGATGGGGCGGAGCGAGCAACCGGAAGAGAAGCAGTCGCCATTCAGAGACACGAGGACGGAAGCGGAGGACGCACAGAAGAACGCTGCACCCGGAAGACCACGCGTGATCCCGGAGGGCCCACAGATTGCTTTAGTGGAGGAACCCGGCCGAGGAGAGACCCCGTGTGACCGTGCAGAGATGGCGGAAGGCGGCGAGGAGCGTCCCTACTTCTTAGACACCCGGAGGGGTGTATTGCGGCTGCTGCCCCCAAGGATGACACGGGCCCAGGAAGAGAACCGGACCCGGATCCAGATCGATATAGACCACCATCAGGGCCATGAGGCCCAGGCTAAGCGACCCGGCTGGGTCAGAGAACCACGTGAGCCCGCGGAGAGCGAGGCCGAAGGCCATACAGCAATATTAGTGGATGTGACTACCCCGCCAGCGGTGGTGAATAAAACCTGGAAGGAAGCTGACCCACTCGGAGCTTTGCCGGAAGGGTTCCTGAGGCTGCTGAAACCGCTGATACCACCACCGACGTCCACCGAGGTGAGAGGGGAGCAGCTCCGCTGCTAGTGGGAGTGGGACAGAGACTGTGAGGATCTCATGGGCTTCATCGGGGACCCCGCTGGAGCGCCAGGCCCCGCAGAATTAATTACCCGGGAAGAGTACATCCGGAGATGCGTTAGAAAGTGGGAGAAGGAGGAGGTCGAGAGACTAGCGCAGAAACAAGAGATGGTAGCCCGCGCTAAGGAGGCCAAGAATGTAGCCCGCCGAGACCGCGAAATCCAAAAGTCCCCACGGCATGAGGGCCAGATCGTTAAAGTTGTAGAGGAAAGGGGCTATGCCTTCGCCCGCGAACCCGGACGAGATATGACATCTTTATCAACAAGAGGGAAGTGGAAGAGCAGCTCCCGCCAGATCACCCCGACAGACAGGTTGAAATAGGAGAGTGGGTATCATACCACATTGCCCAAGGCGAGCGTGGCCCGTTCGGCCTCCAAGTCAAAAGACTTTGTCTAACCGCTGAGGAGAAAGATGAAGCCTCAACTGCTGAGTACTACGAGGTACGATATGACTTTGAGGAGACAAGCTACACTGACGTGGCTGTGAACACGGATCCCGTGGTAATCCTTGAGGCTCCAGCATTAAAGAAAGACGCCATCACACAAACACCAGAAAGCTACTTGCTGATGACGCCTTGCAGCACCTGGAAGTATTCCCTAGGAAAAGAGCACCGCAGACACTGCCATGGAAACAGACAAAGAAGGAATGAACACGGGTCCTTGAACAAAAGAAGAAACTGTAAGTGTGAATGTACATTGCTCCTTATTGCTCCCCAACCTTACCTGAGTGAATGCTAGCATTCCCCTGTTTGTCTTATATGTTTTACCTGAACATTTGCACCATGAACAATGACATGGTACGAACTCCCTTTTGTAAATAGTTGAGCACCATAGTGTGCTCCCCTTTGGTTTTAAGACCAGCTGCACATGCAACGTAGTGCATGAGACTTTGACTGTTTTGAAGCTGCTTTTTGAAACTTTTTGCACTTTTGAAAGAAGAACTTTTATACTTTTTATACAAAGTAGTGCTTTTATAATGTGTCTTTTACAGAAAGACGGTAATGACGAGTATATACCCATGCACTTGTTTTATAGTTAACGCAACGTTGTAAGAATCGTGCCTCCCGGAAGGGAAGAAACCAAGAACCCTTAATGTTTAGTGTTATATAAAATGAAAATGTTTTCAGGGGGATCCATGACGGGCAGCGCGAGGACGCGCTATTTAACTCCGGGAGAATGTGGCGCCCCTGCGTCCAGGAGGCCACAAAGGGAACTGCAGCCAGGCAGGTAGGACATTGTTAAACACTAACACCCTCACAGCCCACACAGCCCACGTGTCAGAGAGGTTACATCCAGCCCTGAGATTAGAAACTATATGAGATTGGAGGGGTGGTGGATTCAGAGGAGTGGGTTGGGCACACCAGAGGTCAGGTGACTGACAGTATATAGTGAGGGGGAGGAGTGAAGGAGTTCAGTAAGCCATGGTGCTGAGATGCAAAGACCAGAAGCAGGCCAGAGAACAGCAGCAGGTTGAGCTGAAGCTGAGCAGGAGAGAGCCACACGTCCTGCGAGAGCAAGGCCGAGGAGTGCAGACCCGTACTGAGCCAGTGCGAGCCAGATGGGGGGGAAAGCCCGTCCGACGCTGAAGCCACCAGGAGTGTGAGAGAGCTGAGAGGGACGGTGTAACCCGGGGCCCTAGAACTACAGCTAAAGCAACCAACTGCAGGCGGAGTAGCCCTCCTATAGACCGAAAGGAACAGAGAGAGAAGGAGCCTGGTATCCTAGTGCTGAGGATTACTGGAGGCTGGGCAAAAGTAGAGTGTCGGCTCTAAAGGGGACCGTAGTTCACCCGGCATCCCCAGACAACACGACGAGGGGTCTGAGTTTCAGATTGGGATCCCTAACCTAAAGGACAGGCAGCTAAGTGACATACTAGGACTCACAGAAGCCCGAGTCACCGCCATACTGTCCAGTGTCGCACAACATAGAGAAAGAGAATGCAACAGCCCGGAAAGGGACACTAACAGACTGTGTGAGGGGTCACAGGGAGAGAGGCCTGGCTGCAGGAGTAGAAAGAACCCGTGTACTTGAACTGTGTACCAACTACAAATGACTTGTAAACTGCTTGAAGGAAACAACGAGTAAAGCCTTGGAAAACTCTGAATTGCCTCTCTTGTCAGTCTTTATCTAGCAGACCATTCCTCCCTACAGATCCAGCCTGTCAGCACTAGCCAGGAGGAGAGATCCCTGCAGCCTGCAAGTAAGTGTGTTACACCAGCACCAGAGACTTAACCCTTACTGCCCCGGGGGATACACTTCTCCCCACTGGAACTATACCATCTCCGCTGCCATCCCATCACCCCCGGAGGTTCTGCAGCAGCGGCGGCCCCATCACTGGCCGCACCAAGTGGGTGGCGTCACCCGTGACAATCCCCTTGTAAATATTCCCCTTTATTTGCCGAGCCAGGGACACGGTCCGGACCAAGCCACCTGTGACTTCCCCAGTACCGTCCGGTCCGGTACCGAGTACCCCTGTCCCGTGGGGCCCGACATATACTCTATCATTTTATTCTCCAAATGATCTGTTCTATCCCCCAGAGAGTTCAAATCTTTCTTTAAACCATTAAACATTTCATACATGTCTTCTTTTACTGAAGCTCGCACTAAGGCCACGTTCATGTCTGCTCTAGTTAATAGTGCTGAACTGGTGTTACTATTACTGTTAACATTCCGGATAGAAGCAGCGTTACTCCTTTCCTCCTGCGGGGACTGCTCTGCTCTGGAGGGAGAGGCCGGAGTTACCTTCCCTCCAGCATGTTTTGTCTGCCCTCCTGGGAAGAAGTCTGGCAGACGCTGCAGGGAAGCCTGCTTACTTGCCTTACCACGAGTCATCATGGACCGAAGCCACCCACACTGACTGGACTACCGACTTCCCGCTGTGATGCGTCCGGACAGCTGTTGATTACTGCGGCTCGTCTGTAGGCAAGTATACCAGGGTGAAAGAGCAATGGTACCAGAGTCCCGGGAGATCCTCAGCTGAGCCTCAGCTGGTGACTCAGCTGATGTCTAGTACCGGAGCAGGAATGCAGAAAAGTGCTGGCGTGGACTCCAACATCTGCGGTCAGCAGTTTACAAAGATAAAGGCACACGTGGGCAACGAACCATAACTGGTCAGCAGCAGGCTAGTAGAAGGGAAACCGGAATGTTTGTGTGCTTTGTGGGTAGATGGCAAACAATGTGCCGCTGTGCGCCGCTGGAGGCCTCGTGGACAGGGCTCAGCAGACTAGGCGGCCATCACGTCAGCGTGCACCACCTTCCCTGGGGTCGTCAATTCATACTTCATGTTGTTACGGATTTTGTGTTCATCTAGTAAACAAAATTATTCACTGATGCATTTTTATTAAGTCCATTTAATTATCTTGATGCTCAGCTGTTTGTGAAATGTCAGGATTTGTGGGCTACGCTATAAACAACTAGCAAAATTATTGTCCAGGCTGTTTTGTTTACATAGTTACTAAATAGTGTAATTAAGCCATTGATTAAACCTGTTACCCATGATTTGAGTTAGACACTGTACTATAAACTATTTCTGTGCATCATTTTTCATTCTAGTGTGGTAATTAATGGATGTATTTTTTCTGGGTATGAATATACCCAACAATAAGAAAATATGTGTACTCTATACATGTATTTTTATGTATTTTACATGTATTATATGTATTTACTGAATGTATGTATGCATGTATTGTAAAAGTGGAAGCAGGGCCAGATTTACGTATAGCTGGAGATTTTGGTGTGTCTGGCTATCCACACATCTCCACCCATGGGTGTTTCATATTTCTTTTAATGGTGTGTGTTTGTTTCACATTGTTCTGTGTGTTGGAGGCAGCAAACTTCCAGAGCATGTGCACTGACAAGAGTCAGTGTATGGAGGCTGCCATACCTCATGAGAGGAAATGGAACAAGAAACTGTGTGTGTACTGATCGTAATCATTACAGGGAAGCTGAGATTCCTCTACTGGGATATTTCTGTGGAGGAGTTGTATCCGATCCTGTGCGGGCATATTCACAATTGAGACGATGCTCAGTGATGTAAGGCTGTGGTCACACATAGAAATCCGTTTTTGGAAGTGATTTTCATCACCAATCCGTTTTTTTCTGGGTGCTTTTTGAGCCTCCTGCACTCCTGAACGTTTTTGGACTTGTCATTAAAAAAATGCATGCGCGAACGCATGCGCAAACGCAAGTGCGCATTTGCATGCGTTCGCGCATGCGTTTCCCATAGGGCCCCATGTTAAAAAAACGCATGAAAACGCATGCGTTTTTTAAATGATGCCAAAAACGTTGCATGCAACGTTTTTGACTCAAAAACGGACAGGGCAATGTTTGGAGCTCCAGAGAAAAACGGACAGGGTGTTTATTACATCCAATCCGTTTTTCTGTCAGTTTTTGGACTTAGAAAAAAAAAATGAGAAAACTGAAGCCAAAAACGGACTGAGGCTGGCGTTCCACATAAGCCCTCAGTCCGTTTTTGGCTTCAGTTTTCTCATTTTTTTTTTCTAAGTCCAAAAACTGACAGAAAACGGATTGGATGTAGTAAACACCCTGTCCGTTTTTCTCTGGAGCTCCAAACATTGCCCTGTCCGTTTTTGAGTCAAAAACGTTGCTAGCAACGTTTTTGGCATCAGTTAAAAAACGCATGCGTTTTAATGCGTTTTTTTTAACATGGGGCCCTATGGGAAACGCATGCGCGAACGCATGCAAATGCGCACTTGCGTTTGCGCATATGTTCGCGCATGCGTTTTTTTAATGAAAATTCCAAAAATGTTCAGGAGTGCAGGAGGCTCAAAAAGCACCCAGAAAAAAACGGATTGGTGATGAAAATCACTTCCAAAAACGGATTTCTATGTGTGACCACAGCCTGAGGGCTTATGTGGAACCCCAGCCTAAGGCTGTGGTCACACATAGAAATCCGTTTTTGGAAGTGATTTTCATCACCAATCCGTTTTTTTTCTGGGTGCTTTTTGAGCCTCCTGCACTCCTGAACGTTTTTGGAATTTTCATTAAAAAAACGCATGCGCGAATGCATTCGCAAACGCAAGTGCGCATTTGCATGCGTTCGCGCATGCGTTTCCCATAGGGCCCCATGTTAAAAAAAACGCATGAAAACGCATGCGTTTTTTAAATGATGCCAAAAACGTTGCATGCAACGTTTTTGACTCAAAAACGGACAGGGCAATGTTTGGAGCTCCAGAGAAAAACGGACAGGGTGTTTATTACATCCAATCCGTTTTCTGTCAGTTTTTGGACTTAGAAAAAAAAAATGAGAAAACTGAAGCCAAAAACGGACTGAGGGCTTATGTGGAACCCCAGCCTCAGCCTTGCTCCTCACTTTTCCCCCATTTTAGGCGTTGTTCACACACAATTTGCGTTTTTTTTAGCACTCCTAAAACCACTTGCGTTTTTTTAAGAGTGCCAAAAAATGTGCCTTGTGTGTGTGAAAGCTTTCAAAACGTTTTTGCAATTAGTCATTTTTTCACCAAACACCCAAATAACAAAAAACGCATGGCATAAAAATTTGTGTTTTTGCTGAAGGAATTTTTTTTCCCCGTTTTCCTGCAGACCAAGGGGGGGGGGGGAAATGCTATCATAAAAAAATTGTTTTCATTTTCCTGTTTATATAGGGGGGTGGTGATGAAAAAAATAATTTTTCCACAAACTGCTGGGACGTTTCCAAAAAACGCTAGCGTTAACGCATGTGTCTGTATGTGCCAAGCGTTTCCCATTGGGTCCCATGTTAAAAAACGCATGCGTTTTTGGGAAAGCACACGTGCGTTTTTTTACAGCACCCAAAAATGCTGCATGCAGCGTTTTTTGGGCTGGGGGAAAATAACGCAAGTTTGGCTCAAAAACGCATGTACACTCAAATGTACCCTGCGTTAACGCACCTGCGTTTTTTTTAACAGCACAATAAACGCAGACATGGGCAAAAAAAACGCATGTGTGTGAACATGGCCATTATTCTGCTGTAGACATCTTTGGATCCACATGTGTTGCTCTTTTCTGGATCACACTTTCTACCTGCTACATTGTACTATAATACAAGATTTCACTGAAATTCATTTCCATTTCTCCTGGACTCTTAATTCATATTAGTGTAGTTGAGTTGGAACATTCTAAGGATACTTGTATGTGAGTGCAACAGTCCATATGATTATCAGAAGGATTGACATTTCAGGAACTAGATTCTTGCACTGCATTGAAGAGTCAAAATAATGTTGTGTATTTATGTTCCTCTAAAGGCAAAGGAAGGCTTATGTTGTGTTATCTGGAGTGTGGTGCATGAAGCGCTTAATAAACCATATGAACTTTTAAAGAAGTGTTCCTATCGCTATCTTGTGGACCAAGAACATGAAACACCCCATCACATTAAGTAAATAACTGTCATAGAATTCATTTACTGTATGTATGCTCTGCCCATATAGATGGATTGCACCCTTCTGTGCCATTGAGGTCACTGATTAGCTGACAAGATGTTGACGTGATGTCAATGAGTCGGTCGACAGGGTAGGGGGTACTCAGATCCTGGGACAGGTTGTTACTTCAGTGGGGGATCACGCTGGTCGGTTCCGTGCCCTGGACCCTCAATGGCGGGGATGGTGTGGGATGATGATGGGGAATTTGTAACGTGACTCCACTTGTGATACCTGGTAATAGGGTTACCAGCACTGCGGCCGGCAACTGAGGTGGTGTGAGTGCAGCTTAGAGTATTACAGCTCCCCACAGGTGGAGCTTTACCTTAGGGCAGCGGGGTGGAAGATGGGAGTAGTAGTCCTCACCTCTGCAATGCTGTAGAGATCTCTCTTGGCGACAAATAACTGAGACAGAGACCAGATTAGCTCAAACAGTTCTTTACTGGTACCGGGCAGATGTTAAGGTACACAGTAAAGTCTGGTTTAACGGGGTTGGTAGCCACGGATTCAGGAGGCTTTTTACAGAGTCTGTCAGAGGTGTCCTTCTATTGGCTTTCTTGGTCTGTTCTCCCAGGGGCTCTTGGCTCACTGCTTTCAATCACACTAAAGAGCCCTTTCGCCGGTCCCCAAGTCTGTTACTGACAGGTACTGTTGACTCCTCACTGGTATGGACAGGAGCGACCCCGAGCTAATCCTCCCGCAACCGGAATTCAGTCCTTTCCCTATGAGCATCCTGGACCCAGTTTGGGACAGAGGTATGGATTTAGTCCTGTGGTGCTATGGCTCCCTTATGGCGGTCCTACAGCTTGCAGGTCTGCGGTCGGGGATAAACCTTTACTAAACGCTTCAGCTCCTGTGCGCCGGTGATGACCTGGGTCTCCAACTGGCTCCAACCAGTCCTGGAGTGGCCCCTCTCATTGTCTGGGTCACCTCTCAGTTTAGAGGTGCCCTCCCTTCACAGCCGCAGGGTCCTCTGCGTCTGTCTCTGCTGCTCTCCTCATACCGTCTGTTTGCTTTGTGTAAACTTTCACTGTCTTCCCGCTCTTTTCGGCTCCACCCCCTTTGGACCTACTCAATACCAGTCCCCTGTGCTAAGGTGTCCTATGAGCGTGTGTGTTAGGTGCAGACTCTGTGTTTTCCTCCCTCATCCATGACTACAGAGATATTACGCCTTCTGTTTGGGGTGGAGTACCTCCCTGGGGCGCCACTCAACACCACAACCAAAGCTAGACAATACAGTAGACTTGTGAGTGGACCCAGCTAAGGTGAATACGGTATGGTATGCTTTTTAGCAAGCTATAGTGAGGGCAAACATTGATTGAAAGGGGCAAATCCCTTTAAGGCTATGTGCCGACACTGCCTTTTGGATGCAGAAATGTTTTGCAGCAAAAACGCTGCTAAACTGCTCCTTGTGATAGGAAAATGCACCACAAAACGCAAGTGTTTTTGGTGTAGTTTGTGGTTAAGCATTTTTTCATTATTGTAAATGGCTGGGAGGTCTACAAAACTGCACCTTAACTGCAAAGAAAAAAAAGCCTCAATTGCACAATACTTCAGAATTATCATAGACTTTGCATGGGGAAGGTTACACATGCAGTTATGTGACAAAAGGTGACACAAAACTGCACCAACAAAGGTTTCCGAAACGCAGCAAAAAATACAGCGTAAGCACAGGGCCTAAGTGTATGGATAGTATCCATACTTAAAGGGGGTTCACCTTGTCTATTAGGAGAGCTAGCTCTTTTAATATTGCTAAAGATTTATTTTCAGTCAATTTACTTTCCCTGTTTGATGTTTCAGTTGGATGAAATGATTTGTGTGCAAAAATGCAGCTCACACAAGAATTATCTGGGACTCCCCAGCATTTTAAGCCTTCCAGAACTGATTACTCTTTTTCATAGCTATTTTAACCCTTGATTTTATGCTGAGAAGTGATCAAAGACAAAGCCTTTGATGCGATTTGAGGTATTTAAAGTATTTACCAGCAAAAGGCGCACTGGATCTGTTAAAAATGAAGGCGTAATCCTTAAATATGTATGGAAATGTGCACTGCCTGTCCTACTTCAGGCTGAAGATCACAGAGGATTTGGTATCCTTGTTCAAGAACATACAATGGAACTTTGCATACCTTTCTCAGCATGCTTTTCATGAACTGGGTGAATGTAACCCATTTGTATAGAAAGCATGTCACATATTTTATTATAGTCACATTCATGAATAAGAAACATTCAACCTACCGCATATCCACTTATTCTAAGGCTGAAGTAATGCCATAAAATTGTACTTTATTTGTTGAATATATCTTTATTTCAGAGAGATCCACATAAGTATGGGTAATGTTTTGTGACATCTAAAGACACTCCAACCAATTCATTGTTGATACTAAATGAAATCTGTCACCTAATTTCTGCCATGTAATTCAAGGGCATCATGATTCCAATGTGTCATTTGTTGGCCATGTTTTGCTGTTTACATACAATCAGTGTTTTATTACTAGGATATTATCACTACAGGTTTAGGTGTCTCATGTTCCTAGCCATCCACTCACTTATCATTGATTAGCAGCTTTCTGCCAACATTTAACATTCACAGTATGCCGCTAGTGATGGGCGAATCCTAAATTACTCGGAATCGCTTGACTCTAGCGAGTCCGAGCCCAGGACTCGCTACTCGTTGCGAGTCTAGCGAGTCCAATGTTAATGAATGGGGAAGCGAGTAATAGCGAGTAGTGTGCGATTTACAAATCACAGATGTGTCTCGGAAGCTTCAGCCTGAAGCAATCCTAGTTTTGCCATTGATTTGCATTGGACTCGTTTACTGTGCAAGTAATCGCTGGGAAACTCGCACAGATAAGAGTCTGTCTGCTCTGTGTGCTGGCTGCCGCAGCTCCAGGGTCCTAGAGCCCGCCTGCTGCCTGATGTAGCAGAGCTGAGATTGTTCTCAGTCTGCTCATTCCCTGTGCATAGACATCTATATCTATGCACAGGGATGAGCAGAGAGGACATCGCGTTTTGGACTGCGTCGGACGGAAGAGGATTTTTTTAATTAAAGATGGAGTCCCTAATGGCTTTTTTTTTTATTTCTAATAAAATTTTTCTCTGTGTTGTGTTTTTTTTAAAACAATTTAATAGAAATTCATGGCGGTCATGTCTTAATATTGGCGTGACCGCCATAAATTTCGGGCTTAGGGCCAGCTGATAATACAAAGCTGGCCCTAACCTCTTTATTACCCAGCGTGCCACCGCCACCAGGGCCGCTGGAAGAGCGGGGTTCAGCGCCAGAGGATGGTGCTTCAATGAACGCGCCATCTTCTGGGGCAGCTGCGGGCTGCAATTTGCAGGGGGGGGTGCCCAGAAAGCTTGGGCATCCCTGCGCTGCGGATTCCAGCCCCCAGCTGCTTAGCTGTACCAGGCTAGACATAGAAATTGCGCGGAGCCCCACGCATTTTTTTTAATAATTTCATGAAATTCATGAAATAATAAAAAAAAAGGGCTCCCCTATATTCTTGTGTCTGGCCAGGTACAAATAGGCACCTGGGGGTTGGGGGCAGCCCATCGCTGCCTGCTGGATCCGGCTGGTTCCAGAAATACGGCGAAGCCCATGTAATTTTTTTTCTGAAAAATCAATAAAACAATCCTAAAAAAGGGACTGCATCTTTATTAACCCCTCGCCCATGGTCCAGGGGTTAATAAAGATGCAGTCCCTTTTATTTACATTGTTTTATGGATTTGTCAGAAAAAAATTTCACTTGGGGTTCGCCGTATTTCTGGAACCAGCCGGATCCAGCAGGCAGCGACGGGCTGCCCCCAACCCCCAGGTGCCTATTTGTACCTGGCTTTACACAAGAATATAGGGGACCCTTTTTTTTAATTATTTCATGAATTTCATGAAATAATAAAAAAAAAATGCGTGGGGCTCGCGCAATTTCTAGCCAGGTACAGCTAAGCAGCTGGGGGCTGGAATCCGCAGCGCAGGGATGCCCAAGCTTTCTGGGTACCCCCGCTGCAAATTGCAGCCCGCAGCCGCCCCAGAAGATGGCGCGTTCATTGAAGCGCCATCCTCTGGCGCTGAACCCCGCTCTTCCAGCGACCCTGGTGGCGGTGGCACGCTGGTTAATAAAAGGGTTAATACCAGCTTTGCTATACAAGCTGGTATTAAGCCCGAGATTCTTAATGTCAGGCCACGTTTGACCCAGCCACTAAGAATCTCCAATAAAGGGTTAAAAAAACACAACACAGAGAAAATTTGTTATTTGAAATAAAAAAAAAGCCATTAGGGACTCCATCTTTAATGAAAAAAATCCTCTTCCGTCCGACGTAGTCCAAAACGCGATGTCCTCTCTGCTACATCCCCTGTGCATAGATATAGATGTCTATGCACAGGGAATGAGCAGACTGAGAACAATCTCAGCACTGCTACATCATCTCTGTGAGCAGGCGGGCTCTAGGACCCTGGAGCTGCGGCAGCCTGCACAGAGAAGACAGCTGGACTCGGCTCGCAAAGTAACAGCAATTACTTTGCGAGTTTCCCTGCTATCACTGGCACAGTAGCCGAGTCTAATGCAAGACAATTGCAATCCTATTTTTGTCAGCGTTTGCCATTGATTTGCATTGGACTCATGCGAGTAAACGCTGGGAAACTCGCAGAGTACCGAGTCCTGTGAGTCCCTTACTACTCGCCGAGTAACGAGTCCTAGTGAGTAGATTCGCCCATCCCTATATGCCGCCCATCAGTGGTGTGAGAGAAGTTATTTAGGGTTTAACATTCTGTTCTGCTGAGCTCTGTCAGAAATGCAACAGGGAAAACTGTATAGTTCTTGTGATAACCTAAAAAAAAAGAAAAGACCTCACAAAAGCAAATACACATACTAATTTCTGGCTAAATGACTGAACCAATAAGCCATATATTTGCTATATAGGTGCATGTTGCACTTTGGCAGGTTTTACACCAGGTTTCAGTTCTCCAAAACATTCAGTTATTGACATATTTGCCAAAAAATGTAATATAAATGCATTCTCAAAATATTCACCAAAAATGACTGGACCAATTGGCACCAAACTTGACATATAGGTAAATCAAAACGTTTTACACCAGGTTCCATTTCTCTTTGACCTAATGTACCATATGGCGTATCCTCATGAAGGCCTCTTCATAGTGTTGCCCTAGTTATCTCTAGATCAATATCTGGCAAATTATTGCATCCAAGACAAAAGTGGGAGTCATCATTGTAAAAGATGAACCTCCTTTCCAGCCTCCATTGATCCACTCCTGGTGCTCACTGCCTGGCTCTCTCGCTGCCCAGGTTCATTGACATACAGGGTAATGTTATTTGGAGTTGATAGTAGCTGGATAATGTGATCTGCCAGCAAAAGCCAGAAGTAAGTAATGTTGAGGAGTCAATCAGATAGTCCATATTACTAACCAAGTCAGTAAGGACACAAATAACCACACCAATAAATATGTTACGTGAAAAATAACCCCAATACATCCGTTTTTCATAACCTTTTTAAATTAAAATCCATTTGTTGAAAGTCTCCCATTCCACTCAACCCCCCAAAAAAGTATGTAAAAAATAATTAGAAAACCTCCCAAGAAAAAATGAAATCCGATAAATAAAGGCTGAAGTAGTCAGTCCCAACATATGGGGGGAAAGATCAGTGACTGCATCCTAATATGCACGGCTCCTATCAATATGACAAGCCATGACTTCTCCTAGGTTGTCTCAGGTTACACAGTAGGTATCATGCAGCAGGGAATCCTGCTGTGTTACCTGAGATAACCTCAGTGGCGTCAGGACTCGTAACACTAGCTGTTTCATGAGAGCTGCAATATCGCACAAGATGTAGTGAGTATATTTTACCGGTATCGTGAGACAGCGCATGTGAGTAGCAGTTACATCAAACAGTGCAGCGCAGTTCAAATGTGAGGGATAGCCCCTGTGCGATCCCTCAAGTCTGAACTGCAGTAATGTTTGTGATGGCACCGCTTTTCACACCAGTGCATGTGGGGGATGCTTTCTGTGAACGTGACCCCACCATATTATTGTAAGGCCCCATGTCAATGGTACATTGTTTGATGCTTCTTTTGAAGCAGATTTTGAGTATCTGCATCAAAGTCTGCATGTCTGTCCTAAAGGCAGCAAAGTCAGTGAAAGTTCAGAAGTGCTGTGCTAATGTATTTTATTTTTCTTGCATATTTCATGTGGATTTGGGGTCGGAAAAAAAATCTGAACCACCTGTGCAAGGAAAGAAAAAAGTAACATGGGCACAGCACTTCTGATCTGTTATAGACTTTGCTGGCCTCAGGATATACATGCAGATGTTGATGCAGATGAACAAAACTGCTTAAAGAAAGCATCAAACAATGCACCCTGGGCACAGGGCCTAAGAAGGCTCAGGGAGAGCTGCAGTTGTGGTTAAATGGCTCAAGGATTCCTCTTGCCTCTTGGTTACCTCCACTGAGACTTCCAAGGCAGGGTTGGCCAACTACAGTCCTCAAGGTCAGAAAACAGTGTAAGTTTTCAGGATTTCTTTAGCATTACAGAGAAGCTAATTTCAACACAGCGGTGATGATTCCAGCACCTTGTGCAATGCTAAGTCAATCCTGAACACATGCTGGGTTTGCAACCATTGAGGACTGCACTTGGCCAGCCCTGTTCTACATGAATGTGTAGTGTGTTGCATTCCCATACCTCAGACTATCAGGCAAGAGGTCTATGGCTTGTACGCTAGTCTCTGTAGGCCAGTATCAAAGCACTTCTTTGCAGGAACAGTCCAGCAGACAAGGAGTGATGTAAAAAAAACTTTACTGTAACAACTTTTCAAAAAAAGTCATGGTGGTACATGATTTCATTTGTGACATTTATCAGACCTAAACAGTAATAATTTAAACATAGGCATTTAGCACAGACTATAATAAGTCTCAAAGACACATACAGTTAGGGCCAGAAATATTTGTACAGTGACACAATTTTCGCGAGTTGGGCTCTGCATGCCACCACATTGGATTTGAAATGAAACCTCTACAACAGAATTCAAGTGCAGATTGTAACGTTTAATTTGAAGGGTTGAACAAAAATATCTGATAGAAAATGTAGGAATTGTACACATTTCTTTACAAACACTCCACATTTTAGGAGGTCAAAAGTAATTGGACAAATAAACATAACCCAAACAAAATATTTTTATTTTCAATATTTTGTTGCGAATCCTTTGGAGGCAATCACTGCCTTAAGTCTGGAACCCATGGACATCACCAAACGCTGGGTTTCCTCCTTCTTAATGCTTTGCCAGACCTTTACAGCCGCAGCCTTCAGGTCTTGCTTGTTTGTGGGTCTTTCCGTCTTAAGTCTGGATTTGATCAAGTGAAATGCATGCTCAATTGGGTTAAGATCTGGTGATTGACTTAGCCATTGCAGAGTTTCCACTTTTTTGCACTCATGAACTCCTGGGTAGCTTTGGCTGTATGCTTGGGGTCATTGTCCATCTGTACTATGAAGCGCCGTCCAATCAACTTTGCAGCATTTGGCTGAATCTGGGCTGAAAGTATATCCCGGTACACTTCAGAATTAATCCGGCTACTCTTGTCTGCTGTTATGTCATCAATAAACACAAGTGATCCAGTGCCATTGAAAGCCATGCATGCCCATGCCATCACGTTGCCTCCACCATGTTTTACAGAGGATGTGGTGTGCCTTGGATCATGTGCCGTTCCCTTTCTTCTCCAAACTTTTTTCTTCCCATCATTCTGGTACAGGTTGATCTTTGTCTCATCTGTCCATAGAATACTTTTCCAGAACTGAGCTGGCTTCTTGAGGTGTTTTTCAACAAATTTAACTCTGGCCTGTCTATTTTTGGAATTGATGAATGGTTTGCATCTAGATGTGAACCCTTTGTATTTACTGTCATGGAGTCTTCTCTTTACTGTTGACTTAGAGACAGATACACCTACTTCACTGAGAGTGTTCTGGACTTCAGTTGATGTTGTGAACGGGTTCTTCTTCACCAAAATAAAGTATGCGGCGATCATCCACCACTGTTGTCATCCGTGGACGCCCAGGCCTTTTAGAGTTGCCAAGCTCACCAGTCAATTCCTTTTTTCTCAGAATGTACCCAACTGTTGATTTTGCTACTCCAAGCATGTCTGCTATCTCTCTGATGGATTTTTTCTTTTTTTTCAGCCTCAGGATGTTCTGCTTCACCTCAATTGAGAGTTCCTTTGACCGCATGTTGTCTGGTCACAGCAACAGCTTCCAAATGCAAAACCACACACCTGGAATCCACCCCTGACCTTTTAACTACTTCATTGATTACAGGTTAACGAGGGAGACACCTTCAGAGTTAATTGCAGCCCTTAGAGTCCATTGTCCAATTACTTTTGGTCCCTTGAAAAAGAGGAGGCTATGCATTACAGAGCTATGATTCCTAAACCCTTTCTCCGATTTGGATGTGGAAACTCTCATATTGCAGCTGGGAGTGTGCACTTTCAGCCCATATTATATATATAATTGTATTTCTGAACATGTTTTTGAAAACAGCTAAAATAACAAAACTTGTGTCACTGTCCAAATATTTCTGGCCCTAACTGTATATCAATATAAACAGTAAAGGAACCTGTCACCCCCTTTGGGCTTTTTAAACTATGTCCTCCAGTTTACACATGAAGTAAATAGGGTTCTTATAACCCCTCTATGTGCCCAGACTGACCCCTCTTACCTAAAATATGCACTTAAATTGTGTCCAGCACTGCCTCCTATTGAGTCCGGAAGGCGGCTATTTAGTAATGATGTAAAACATCCTCGCCAGCCCCCCTGGCTGCAAAACCCACCCTGCAGTTTGAAATTTCCCACCCCTCCTCTGGCCGTGTGTGGTGAACAACAGGAGCACTCGTGCCTGCGCAGTGGAGCCACTGAAGCAGGTGACTGTGCTCATCCATTAATGTGCGGAAGTCTCACAAGACTCCACAAATCTTGCGAGATGTCGGCACTAGCGTCATTGGAGGAGCGCAGTCACTTGCTCCAGTGGCTCCACTGCACAGGCACGAATGCTCCTGTCACTCACTGTGCCGGCCAGAGGTGGGGTGGGAAATTTCAACTGCAGGGTGGGTTTTGCAGCCAGGGGTCGGCGAGGATGTCATACATCAGGACTAAATAGCAGTCTCCCAGACTCAATAGGAGGCCAGCGCTGGACACAATATAAGATCATATTTTCAGTATGGGCACATAGAGGCGTTATAAAAACCCCATTTACATTATGTGTAAGCTGGTGGGCGTAGTTTAAAATGCCCAAAGGGGGTGACAGGTTCCCTTTAAGGGTTTTTAGGTGTAGTCCAAAGGCAGCAGTCTAGCTAATCCAGCAGGGGAAAGCACAACCGGTGCTAAACTTGGGAAGGGGAAAAATAAAATACACAAAAAAACAGGCCTCAATCTTCTAAGAACGCAACAACTAAAAAAAAGTCCTTCTCTGGACAAAATGGCAACTAAAGGACAGATCAGCGACCCAACAAGATGCCTTTTTAAGGGAAGTCCCCTGTTTAATTGGAGGAAAAACTGTCTAGCAGCTTTCTCATCGCTGCTTGGAATGGAGGTCGATATTCTTCATGGTACCTTGCTGCCGGACGTTCTTGGGAGGTTGCAGAGGCTACTCCTCCAGGGGCATTCTTCGCCACCACCTGTCCCCAGCACACCATATAATGGTCACCGATGGAGAAGAGAATGGAAGAATTAGGGGATGACTACCTCCTCTAGGAGGCACTTGGGAAACATCTACAAGCCCTTCAGGATCAATGGCCCCTATGGGTTTGTGTTAAATGGCTTGCTAACCAAAGGAGGCCTGGCCTCCAACTGATTCCACATTCTCTCAAGGTCATACTCCTGCTGCCAGTTTTCAAAATTGTCGGCAATGGCAAGTGGCAACCCAACTTACGCCAACCGTGCACCACTCCTTGCTGCGCTTCACATTCATGAAGGTGACCTCCTCCCTAAAATAGAGTCTGCCGAGTCTTTTGATAAAGCAGCAGAGTTGACCGGTTGACATAGCATTGATGACCAGTACCTTCTTTGACTATGAAGCCAAACCCCCTCCCCTGGATGAATGCCACCACCATGCCTGAGGTACTTTGGTCATTTTAATCATTGGCCTAGGGTCCATGCAACCACTATTGGACGATGTTATCCATGAGCCTAATTTCCTTAAGAGAGGGAAGACAAGGGAGACAGGCTGGTGTGGTTTATGCCATATAGGATAGATGCTGGGAAGGGGTCCCCACATGGCATTATTCCAGTCAAAAGTCTCTGGTGGGGTGCTACACAAGGCTGACTCTACTACCTCCTCTTCTTCATCCTCCTCATCCTCCTGATCATGCTCTTGGATTTGCCGATCTGGCGGCTGCAGCACTGGCTGCAGGTGTAATAACGACATGCGTGCTACAAGATCCTCCTGAGTGTGACATCTGCTGCTCCCAGCAGGGATAGGAATGGTTCACCTCCTGACTATGAGCTCCTCAGGATGTCCTCTGGCATCTAAGCCCAGCGCTGGATCTTGACCTTGTTGCATATGAGGCCCAATATGGGTAGCACGGTGGAGCTTCAGGTCACATATGTGTCCTTTGTGGGCTGCTCTTGTTCTGGTGCTGAAGCATCCTCTACCCCTGGGATGGTGAAGAAGATGACATCCTCCAGAGCAAGTATGTCTTGAGGTGTATCCATCATCACGTAGCCAAACTGTGTACTGCAGACGCAGTATAGCTCCATTGTGCTGCACTTCCAAGATGGGGCTGGGCTCCGCGGTGACATCTCTTTGCTTTGCCTAGGGGCCGCCTCTTCCAGTGCCAGGACGCAAACGCTTACAGGATATTATTGTTTGCGCAATCTTGTTGTCTAGCTCATCATTAATCCCTCCATGGGGTGGGCTGCAGAAAGCACCTGACTTAGAAATCCCATTCCCCATGCCATAGCAAACACTTGGGCTTGCAGTTGGGTAAAGTGATTATTGAAGCCTGACATATTTAGAGGAGAAATAAGAAAAACAAAATAGTGTATCAGTTCACCACAAATTCATCTGGAATGTTGAATAAAGCTAGAGGCCAGCAATGCATGGACAAGTCCAATATTAATGATCCATATAACACCCTTCTGCACATGCCAAAAATCTGTATTCTAGACGTATGGAATGAAATTAAATAAAGTAATTGCACATTTTCAAGAAGCAATATCCATAGTATGAAGTTTCATGAGTGTGCACAGACCTATAAGATCATGTACGTGAAGCATATAATGGTGATATGCTACTGTCAAGCCCATTGGGACGGGGTACTCAGTACTGGACCGGGTCTTCTACTGGGGATGTCACGGATGGTCCTGGTCCGGACCGGGTCCCGGGCCTGACAATAATAAAGGGTATTTACAGGGGATAGTGTCAGTCGTGACGCCACCCACGGCTTGTGGTCAATAAGGGGACCACCGCTACTGCAGAACCTCCAGGGATGATGTTATGGCAGCAAGGTTGGAATAGTATTCCGCGGGTAGAACTGTATTCCCCGGGACAGTGATGATAGTGATGGGCGAATCCTAAATTACTCGGAATCGCTTGACTCTAGCGAGTCCGAGAACAGGACTCGCTACTCGTTGCGAGTCTAGCGAGTCCAATGTTAATGAATGGGGAAGCGAGTAATAGCGAGTAGTGTGAGATTTACAAATCGCAGATGTGTCTCGGAAGCTTCAGCCTGAAGCAATCCTAGTTTTGTCATTTATTTGCATTGGACTCGTTTACTTTGTAACTGTAATCGCTGGGAAACTCACAGATAAGAGTCCTGCTTTCTCCTCTGTGCTGGCTGCCAGCTCCAGGGTCCTAGAGCCTGCCTACTGCCTGATGTAGCAGCAGTGGCGTAACTACCGGCATAGCAGACGTAGCAGTCGCTTTGGGGCCCGGCGCTTGTGGGGGGCCCGGACCCAGCGCCGCTATGCTGCTATACCGGCAGCTGCGATACCTGTTGTTGTGCGGCCGTGGGGGTGGGGCCCGGCGGGGGGCGCCCGCACCCGACGGGGCCCCCCTGGTGAGGTGGATGCCGCTCCTATTCAAAGCGGCCGCAGGCGCCGCACACAGAGATCAAAGGCCGGGCTGCCGCCGCCAGACTATAGTAGTCTGCTGCCTGCCTGTGACCCTGTGTGTTCTCTGCGCAGTCTGTGGAGTTGGTCACCTGCCCCCTGGCTGGCCTGTGACCCCCGTGAGTCCTAAGTCCGACTCCTTACTAAGTCCCTCACAGCAGACAAGCAGGAAGAGGAAGGAGCTGCTGCACTGCCCGGAGCGAGGGTGAGAGAGAGGCGCCGCTATTAATAACACTATTCATTGACAGTGAGCAGCGGCAGCATGGGGAGGCCTTACTGTGAGGGGGGGGGGGCTGTATACCCTGTGTGTGCTGCTGGGAGCTGTATACCTCCCTGTGTGTGCTGCTGGGAGCTGTATACCTCCCTGTGTGTGCTGCTGGGAGCTGTATACCTCCCTGTGTGTGCTGCTGGGAGCTGTATACCTCCCTGTGTGTGCTGCTGGGAGCTGTATACCTCCCTGTGTGTGCTGCTGGGAGCTGTATACCTCCCTGTGTGTGCTGCTGGGAGCTGTATACCTCCCTGTGTGTGCTGCTGGGAGCTGTATACCTCCCTGTGTGTGCTGCTGGGAGCTGTATACACCCTGTGTGTGCTGCTGGGAGCTGTATACACCCTGTGTGTGCTGCTGGGAGCTGTATACCTCCCTGTGTGTGCTGCTGGGAGCTGTATACCTCCCTGTGTGTGCTGCTGGGAGCTGTATACCTCCCTGTGTGTGCTGCTGGGAGCTGTATACCTCCCTGTGTGTGCTGCTGGGAGCTGTATACCTCCCTGTGTGTGCTGCTGGGAGCTGTATACCTCCCTGTGTGTGCTGCTGGGAGCTGTATACCTCCCTGTGTGTGCTGCTGGGAGCTGTATACACCCTGTGTGTGCCGGGAGCTGTATAAACTCTGTGCCGGGAGCTGTATAAACCCTGTGCCGGGAGCTGTATAAACCCTGTGCCGAGAACTGTATTAACTCTGTGTCGGGAGCTGTATAAACCGTGTGTCGGGAGCTATATACACCCTGTGCCGGGAGCTGTATACACCCTGTGTGTGCCAGGAGCTGTATAAACCCTGTACCGGGAGCTGTATAAACCCTGTGCCGGGAGCTGTATAAACCCTGTGCCGGGAGCTGTATAAACCCTGTGCCGGGAGCTGTATACCCTATGCTGGGACTCTGGGAGCTGTATACCCTGTGCTGGGAGCCTGTGTGCCGGAGGAGGAAGCATGAAGACCCGGAGGAGCACGGTGTCAGAGCGGCGACAGCGGCAGGAATAAGTAAGTATAATGATGTATTCCTTTACAGGTGTGCAGCAGCAGCAAGGGGGGGCCCTGTATACCACCACTGGGGCCTGTATATACCACCACTGGTGCGGCTGCTGTAATACTGCTGAGGCCTGTATATACCACTGGGGAGGCTGCTGTATACCACTGGGGCTGCTGTATATACCACTGGGGTCTGTATATACCACTGGGGCTGCTGTATATACTGCTGGGGCCTGTATATACCACTGTGGAGGCTGCTGTATATACTGCTGGGGCCTGTAAGAGGGCGTGTCTTGAAGGGGGCGTGTCTTGGAGGGGGCATGTCTTGGAGGGGGCGTGTCTTGGAGGGGGCCCCGTTCAAAAGTTTGCTATGGGGCCCTGCCAGTTCTAGTTACGCCCCTGTGTAGCAGTGCTGAGATTGTTCTCAGTCTGCTCATTCCCTGTGTACAGACATGAATGTCTGTACACAGAGATGATGTAGCAGAGCTGAGATTGTTCTCAGTCTGCTCATTCCCTGTGCATAGAGATCTATATCTATGCACAGGGGATGTAGCAGAGAGGACATCGCGTTTTGGACTGCGTCGGACGGAAGAGGATTTTTTTAATTAAAGATGGAGTCCCTAATGGCTTTTTTTTTTATTTCTAATAAAAAATTTTCTTTGTGTTGTGTTTTTTTTAAAACAGTTTAATAGAAATTCATGGCGGTCATGTCTAATATTGGCGTGACCGCCATAAATTTCGGGCTTAGGGCCAGCTGATAATACAAAGCTGGCCCTAACCTCTTTATTACCCAGCGTGCCACCGCTACCAGGGCCGCTGGAAGAGCGGGGTTCAGCGCCAGAGGATGGCGCTTCAATGAACGCGCCATCTTCTGGGCGGCTGCGGGCTGCAATTTGCAGCGGGGGGTACCCAGAAAGCTTGGGCATCCCTGCGCTGCGGATTCCAGCCCCCAGCTGCTTAGCTGTACCTGGCTAGACATAGAAATTGCGCGGAGCCCCACGCATTTTTTTAAAATTATTTCATGAAATTCTGAGATTCTGACTCTGACTCTGAGACTCTGACTCTCAGACTCTGACTCTGAAATTCATGAAATAATAAAAAAAAATGCGTGGGGCTCCGCGCAATTTCTATGTCTAGCCAGGTACAGCTAAGCAGCTGGGGGCTGGAATCCGCAGCGCAGGGATGCCCAAGCTTTCTGGGCACCCCCCGCTGCAAATTGCAGCCCGCAGCCGCCCCAGAAGATGGCGCGTTCATTGAAGCGCCATCCTCTGGCGCTGAACCCCGCTCTTCCAGCGGCCCTGGTGGCGGTAGCACGCTGGGTAATAAAGGGGTTAATACCAGCTTTGTTATACAAGCTGGTATTAAGCCCGAGATTCTTAATGTCAGGCCACGTTTGACCCAGCCACTAAGAATCTCCAATAAAGGGTTAAAAAAACACAGAGAAAATTTTTTATTTGAAATAAAAAAAAAAGCCATTAGGGACTCCATCTTTAATTAAAAAAATCCTCTTCCGTCCGACGTAGTCCAAAACGCGATGTCCTCTCTGCTGCATCCCCTGTGCATAGATATAGATCTCTATGCACAGGGAATGAGCAGACTGAGAACAATCTCAGCACTGCTACATCATGTCTGTGAGCAGGCGGGCTCTAGGACCCTGGAGCTGCACAGAGCAGACAGCTGGACTCGGCTCGCAATGTAACAGCAGTTATTTGCGAGTTTCCCTGCTATCACTGGCACAGTAGCCGAGTCTAATGCAAACAATGGCAATCCGAGTTTTGTCAGCGTTTCTGACAAAACTAGGATTGATATTGATTTGCATTGGACTCGTGCGAGTAATCACTGGGAAACTCGCAGAGTACCGAGTCCTGCGAGTCCCTTATTACTCGCCGAGTAACGAGTCCTAGCGAGTAGATTCGCCCATCCCTAATGATAGAGTCTATAGTGTAAGGTATGGTGCAGGCCTGTGCTTGGTGCAATGCACTTACTGTCCTGATGCTGCAGAAGTTCTCCTTCAGGGTTCGGAGCTGACAAGCTGTGGCTCTCCAGGTGGTGATCTTCTGCAGACCTGTGTGGAGGGAATCATGTGCAGGCAGAAACATGCGAGGAAGTCGGAGTCAGGGTTCACCATGTTTACTTCTTAACCTTCTCTCAGTTCAGTTACAGTTCACAGTCACAATTTACAGCCTTTACACGGGCATAACTCTCCCCTCCGGGTCCCTCTACTCCCTGCAGCCAGGTTGTTCCTTCTATGACCCCTCACTCGTTCTCTGTCCTTTCAGGCTTCTTTCCTCTCTGCTATTTGGGTACGTGTGTGACTCCGGACAGTATGGCAGTGGCTCGGACCCTTATGGGCCCTCCGGGTTGCCACTGAACGACCTGTCCTTTGGGGTGGGAACCCTAACGTGTAGCTAGAGTCCCCCGTCGGTTGTCTGGTAATGCCGGGTGAAGCGTCGGTCCCCCTCAGAGCCGACACTCTGCTGCTCTATATCTACCCTCTGTCACCTGACTTACTTGCTGGCCCAACCACTGTCTCTAAACCCACCACCCCTTGCCCGCCTAGAGTTCCCGGGCTCCGAGTTGGGTGCTGCCCTCTACTGGTATGTGGGTTGTGTGGGCTATCTGTGAGGGTGTTCGTGTGCAACTGTCGTTCCTACCTTCCTGGCTGCAGTTCCCTTTGTGGCCTCCTGATCGCAGGGGCGCCACACTACTTTTATGTGAATTGCTATCACATAAATGAAGAAGATATGACCTTGCATGCTGCTGACACTCTGCAATAATAAAGGTTTGCTTTCCCCCCAAAAAAATAATAATTAAAAAATAGTAATAAAAAAATAAATAAATAAGATTAAAAAAATTTATATTTCCAAAAATTTTAAAATAAACATCAATCTCTCTTAAATAGATTATATGAAATAGTACAAGCACTCCCTTGGACATAATTTTGTAATGGGGCAAAATTATCGGGTACTTATACATTCAAAACAACAACTTGTTGCCCAATTGATCATATGGGGCCCCAGACACGCACTGCAGGAGGAGGTCCTTCATGGTCTATGGGTAAGCCTATATATATTAGTGTTAAGCGGCCGTCACACGCTACAATATCGTGAGCGATATTGTTTGCGATCATGTGCACGCGCGATCGCTAACGATATCGCTCACATCGCTGGTGAGCTGTCACACAGACAGGCTCACCAGCGATGTGGAGCAGCGAGATCGCTGGTAACTATGGTACACATCGGGTTACTAGGCGCTGCGCTGCGCTTAGTAACCCGACGTTTACCATAGATACCATCTCCCAGCATAGGCTCTGCCGCTGGGAGATGGATCATCGTGGTGTCACACACCACGATGAAGCAGATTGAACAAGCGTTTATCGCTTGATATGAGCTCCGGCTCCCATATCTGCGATGTAACGATCAAGCGATTTTACATTGTAAAATCGCTTGATCGCACGCAGCGATGTACAAACGATATCGCTTAAGCGATCAAAAAGCAGATCGCTTAAACGATATCATTCGCAATATTGTAGCGTGTGACGGCCGCCTTAACTATATGCACCTTACTGGATAGTGGGCATTCATAGGGCTGGTCCCTGTATATGGTCCACACCAAATTGACTTGTAGCACCTTATCATTAATGGCCACTTTACACACGGCAACAGGTAGATAGAAAACGGCAGGTGTCGGAGACAATTGTACCTTTTACCTTCAAAACACCTTGCAGATACCTGATTTACACGCAGCCACTTCAAGGTGTTTTGAAGGTAAAAGGTACAATTGTCTCCGACACCTGCCGTTTTCTATCTACCTGTTGCCGCGTGTAAAGTGGCCATAATAGTTAGGCCTCCCTCTATTACCATATTATTCCTCTCTTCCTGCGTGTTTTGTCTTCCTTTATCCCTCCTCACCTTTCTTTGTCAAAAGAGGTGATTTGTTTTTCATTGTTTGACATCACTTGTACACTTGTAATTCACTAAATAAAATTATGGTCTATTGCAACTGATTTTTTCATGGACTAATATGATCATTTGAGCAACTAGTTACTCATTTTGTTGTTTTGAATCTCTTAAATAGATGTTTAAAAATAAGCATGCGTTTCTGCATGCTTTTTACATTTCTGCATGGTTTTTTTTAGGTGCTTTTTGGCACCCATGTGTTTTTCCATGCGTCTTTGAATCCGCACCATTTTTTGGTGTTGTTTCAAAAACGCATGCATTTTTCAGAAAAACTCATGCGTTTTTTAACATGGGCCCCTATGGGAAACGCATGCGTTTTTGCATGATACTAAATGGTACTAATGTACCATGCGTTTTTGAAGGCAGCTCCTCACTTAAGTGCAAAAACGCATGGCAAAAATGCATGGCACTTTAGGCATGCGTTTTTGCTATTGGGGCATGCATTTTGCTATTGGGGCATGTGTTTTTGCATGGGGGCCTATGAGTGCGTTTTTACATGCGTTTTTAGAAACGCAGGTCTCCAAAAACACATGGAAAATCTGCAAGTGTGACCCTAGCCTTAAATGTATTTCTCAAAAACCCAATCCGGTAAACGGATTGCACTCCGGTTTTTGCATTGGAGTCCATGGGTGCATTACCGGATCCGATTTTCAAGATTTCAACATGTCAAAAACTGGATACAGTAACTGGATTACAGATGCAAGTGTGGCCCTAGCCTAATAATTTATTTAACTTGATATGAAAAATTTGGGTAAACAATGCATTTTTTGTGGCTTCAAAGCTCCTACAGGTAATATTAACATGAGAGCACCCTTATTATGAATCTCTCTGTACAAGACTTGACTCAAAGGGAATGTAGTGACGTCAAGCAAGATTAATATTACATTCCCATAGTTCTGTGTCAGCATCGGTTGTTCAGAGGATTATTATTATATGTGTACCTTTTGGTCAGATTTTAATAAGGAACTGTACAAAGATCACATTTTGATTGCGTAATTGGTCCTTTGATCCTTTGATTAGGAACAAGTAGAAAAATTGCAACATGAAATAGATGTAATTAAAAACAGAAGAAATATTGTGAAACACATCAGAAAATCAGCCTCTGGGTTCTCATCAAGCTACGGGGTACATCCAATGATTTCATTTCACTTATTGAAACTGATTGAATTGCCTTGCTAATACAAACAAGCATGTACGGTACTTTTTTCTGCTTAATTACTACACTTAATATTCCTGCTTAACTCTTCTGTTGCAGGAATTTATAGTGTTCTACTTATTCTGATCACTGGAATATTTTTTCTATATTGGTATTTTACTATATTTTAAGTCAAATTCGACAAACAGAGTAGGCGATGTTCACATCATGCTTTTCCAATGTGTCATTGACTCTGATAAGGAGCCATTTGAAGCCCTGAAAACAGCATTCAGGTTGAGCCATAAACTTTATCCTCTCCACGACCATGCTATTTTTGTTTTTTCCTCCCCTTCTTCCAAAAGCCATAACATTTTTATTTCTGTCCACATAACCCCACATATAGGGCTTGTTGTACTTTTGAATTCCTTTTATCATGCAATGCACTGGAAAGTAGTAGAAAATGTCAAGTACCGTATATACTCGCGTATAAGCCGAGTTTTTCAACCCAAAATTTGGGCTGAAAAGTCCCCCCTCGGCTTATACGCGAGTATATACGGTATATGAAAAAAAAAAAAAAATACCGCAGCAGCCCCGGAGGTATACAGGCCCCCCCATCAAGTTCCAGGGCCCCCCCCCTTGCGCGCCAGCCTGTAAGGTAAATTCATACTTACCAGTGTCCAGTCGCGCCGCCCGCAGCTGCCGACATGACGATTCCGGGCTCCATTCAGCGTCTTCCGCATTTCCTGTAGTCGCGGGCAATGACGTCATTGCCGCGACTACAGGAAGCCGCGGGAAGACGCTGAATGGAGCCCGGAATCGTCATGTCGGCAGCTGCGGGCGGCGCGACTGGACACTGGTAAGTATGAATTTACCTTACAGGCTGGCGCGCAAGGGGGGGGGCCTGGAACTTGATGGGGGGCCTGTATAACTCCGGGCTGCGGCTGTATACAGCCCTGGGGCTGCTGCTGTATAAAGCCCTGGGGCTGCGGCTGTATACAGCCCTGGGGCTGCGGCTGTATACAGCCCTGGGGCTGCTGCTGTATACAGCCTGGGGCTGCTGCTGTATACAGCCCTGGGGCTGCTGCTGTATACAGCCCTGGGGCTGGGGCTGCTGCTGCTGTATATACCTCTGGGGTTGCATATGGGGCTGCATATGCCTCTGGGGCTGCATATACCTATGGGGCTGCATATACCTCTGGGCTGCATATACCTCTGGGGCTGCATATGGGGCTGCATATACCTCTGGGGCTGCATATGGGGCTGCATATACCTCTGGGGCTGCATATACCTATGGGGCTGCATATACCTCTGGGCTGCATATGGGGCTGCATATACCTCTGGGCTGCATATACCTCTGGGGCTGCATATACCTATGGGGCTGCATATACCTCTGGGGATGCATATACCTCTGGGGCTGCATATACCTCTGGGGCTGCATATGGGGCTGCATATACCTCTGGGGCTGCATATGGGGCTGCATATACCTCTGGGGCTGCATATGGGGCTGCATATACCTCTGGGGCTGCATATACCTCTGGGGCTGCATATGGGGCTGCATATACCTCTGGGGCTGCATATACCTCTGGGGCTGCATATGGGCTGTATATACCTCTGGGGCTGCTGTATACTACCACTGGGGCTGCTGCTGTATACTACCACTGGGGAGGCTGCTGTATACCTCACTGCTGGGGGTTGTATACCTGTGCTGGAGTCCACCCTCGGCTTATACGCGAGTCAATAAGTTTTCCCAGTTTTTGGGGCAAAAGTAGGGGGGTCGGCTTATACACGGGTCGGCTTATACACGAGTATATACGGTACATTGAAATTGCAAAAATAGTGCAATTCCACAGGATTTTTTTTTTATTTATCATGGTCACTATACGGTAAAATTCACCTAGGAATATGATTCTCTAGGTCCATATGATCAAGCCAATAGCAAACATGCATAGGATTTTTTTAGGGTGAACATTTTTAGGAAATATGTAAATAAGCAAAATATTAGAACCGGAGAAAAATAAGAAAGGAACACACCAATCGTAATATGTCTAATTCTGTTAATGGTCCGCCTTCTGTCATTATTTCCGAGTCCCAAACAAGTGTGCTTGCAAAAGGGTTGAATTTTGTGACGTCCCAGAACGTACATTTTTTTCAAACTTTATTAGAAGTTAACCGTTTTGTAAGGTGGTCAAAGGTCACCTCGGTCAAAGGTGATGGCATGATAAATATCACCCCTAAAGAAACATCTGAACACACAGAGTGCATTATTTAGAGCGGTGGTGCTTCTGCTGGTGCTGCAAGCCTCTTATTTGCAGAGCAGAAAACACTAGTTAATCTTGAATCTCTTTTGGGGGAGAATTAAGTGATATCAATAAAGGTACCGTTACACGGTACGAGATCGTGAACGATATCGCTCAATCGTCACGGGTTTGGAGGCGTTGAAATGGTATCGTCAGGACGTTGTTGCGTGTAACGTTGGATTGTTGATCGCAGATTTGAGAACATGTTCTCAAATCAGATGATCCACGATCAGCCAACCTGCTGCATCGTTCTGTGAGACACTGCGATAACGATGTGGTTCACGACTTCGCCCATTCACATCAATGAGCAAGTATCGTTCGCTGGGTTGTACGAACGATACCTGCTCGCTGGATAGTTGGTGCGTCGTCCACAATATCTATACGTGTGACAGCTCAGCAACTATGTCAAAACGATGTCCAAAGACCGCACGCCCCCGAGATCGTTAGTGAGATCGTTTCAACATTGAAGCGTGTAACGGTACCCTAAGTCAAATGTTGAGATTCATTTAACCCCTTCCTGACCCGTGACACAGCGTATGTGCCATGGAAACAAATGCGTTCCCGACCTATGACGCATATACTGTGTCATGGTGTAATCGCGCTCCTGCAACTCAAGTGAGAGGTGTCACTGACCTGTCACTCGAGCTGCAGGTACAAGAGGACTTGTACTAAAGCCCAGTGGGGGTGGCTTTGCCCCCTTGTGGCTAGGACCGCTCCAATTGTTAGTTTCACTTTCACTAAAAGTGAAACTGCAAATCGGAGTGATTGTAATGTCTCACCAATGAAACTTGGTGAGATATTACAATACAGGCATAGCCTGATGATGGATGGCATCAGGCATTGGCTGGAGAAGGGGCCCTGTGTGAACCCCCCCCCTCAGATCTGATTGGAGAGAGCTTCTCTCTCCAATCATATGTAGGGGTGGTGTGATCGGTGAGTCTCCTCCCTCCCTAGCCACCACCTGCCGCCGATAACGGGCCCTCCGCTATCTCCCCCGACCGCCAATATGCCCCCCCTCCGATCCCTCCCCCTGCTCTCCGGTAATCACCGCTACCCGCCGGTGATCACCTCCTGTCCTCCTCCTCCTGTTCCCGGTGGCCTGCTCACCTGTCTTCTTTTCTTTCTCTTGCTTCTCTGTCCTCTCGTCTTCTCCCAATCTGCTTTTGTTTTCTCTCTCCACTGTCTTCTTCCTGCCACCATCCTGCAGCTTCTGTCGGCTCCTCTGCGGACTCATCTCCCAGCATGGAGATGAGGGTGCAGAGGAGTGGTGTCACAGCCAGGGCACAGCATCTGTGTGATTGCTGTGCCCTGGCTCTGTGTTAACCCCCTAAGTGCTGTGATTACAGGGATCACAGCACTTAGTGGATCCAATCACCATGAAAACGATCGCCAGAGAATACAACAAGGGAACAGTTGATCCCTTGTTGTAGTACCTGGGATCAGTGTCATGTTGCACGGTATGGCAGATCATTGCCCTACAGTGCACCATGACGCTTATCCCAGACACTACAACAAGGGATCAAGTGTCCTCTTGTAGTCTCTGGGATCAGTGTCATGGCGCACAGTATGACATATCATTGCTATAAAGTGCACCATGACGCTGATCCCAGAGACTACAACAAGGGATCAAGTGTCCTCTTGTAGTCTATGGTATCAGCGTCATGGTGCATGGTATGCAGATCATGACCATACAGTGCACCATGACGCTCATCCCAGAGACTACAACAAGGGATCAAGTGTCCTCTTGTAGTCTCTGGGATCAGCGTCATGGTGCATGGATATGGCAGATCATTGCCATAAGTGCCCCATGATGCTGATCCCAGAGACTACAACAAGGGATCAAGTGTCCTCTTGTAGTCTCTGGGATCAGTGTCATGGTGCATGGTATGGCAGATCATTGTATACAGTGCACCATGACGCTGATCCCAGAGACTACAACAAGGGAGCACTTGATCCCTTGTTGTAGTTTTTAGGGTCACATGGATTGTGCACTGTATGGCAATGATCTGCCATACATTGCACAATCCCCGTGACCCCCAGAGACTACAACAAGAGGACAGTTGATCCCTTGCTGCAGTCTCTGGATGTAGCAGAGGCGATTGAACGTCATGGGACCTTCGTTGTGGACTACGCCGGAGGCGATCGAGCGTCGTGGGACCTTCGTTGTAGACTATGTTGGATCTTTTTATAATAAAGATGGAGTTCGAATTTTTTTTTTTTTTTTCAAATAAAAAGATTTTCCTCTGTGTGGTGTATTTTTTGACTATTTACTAGAGATTCCTAATGGCCGGGTCTAACATTGGCCCGACATTATAAATCTCGGACTTAGTGCCAGCTGCCAGTAAAAAAGCTTTATTACCCAGTTTGCCACCAGCACCAGGGCAACTGGAAGAGCCTGGGTACAATGCCAGAAAATGGCGCTTCAATGAATGTGCCATTTTCTGGGGCAGCTGCGGGCTGCAATTCACAGCATGGGGGCCCAGAACACTTGGGCCTTTCCATGCTGAGGATTCCTGCCCCCAGCTGCCTAGTTCTACCTGGCTGGGCCACGTCATTTTTTTTCTAGAATTAGTTCTAGAAATAAAATTAAAAAATGGGCTTCGCTGTATTTTTGGTTGCCAGCCAGGTACAACAAGGCAGCTGGGGATTGGTGGCAGTCTGTAGCTGCCAAGTTGTACCTGGCTGGACCAAAAATATGGCGGAGCCCACGTCATTTTTTTTTCTAAAATCAGTTCTAGAAATATAAAAAAGGCATTCGCTGTATTTTTGGTTGCCAGCCAGGTACAACTTGGCAGCTCTGGGGCTGGAATTCTCAGCGTGGAGAGACCCAAACGTGGGCCCCCATGCTGCAAATTGCAACCCACAGCCACCCCAGAAAATAGTGCAATCATTAGAGGCGCCATTTTCTGGTGCTGTACCCCAACTCTACCAGTTGCCCTTGTGCTGGTGGCACATGGATTCTCCATACACAATGTGGTGTCCGCTAACAATTTCAATGGAAAAATTAGCTCCAATTGTTAGCGGAAACCATATCGCGTATGGAGAGCCCCTCCCTGTGTGCCTGAACATTGGAGCTCCCCCACAAGTGACCCCATTTTGGAAACTGGAACCCCCAAGGAACTTATTTAGATGCATAGTGAGCACTTTGAACATCCAGGTGCTTCACAAAATGATCCGTAATACGGAAAAAGTAGTTTTTTTTTTTCACACAAATTTTATTTTTTAATTTTTATGGATCAATTTGTGAAGCACCTGGGGGTTCAAAGTGCTCACTATGCATCTATATAAGTTCCTTGGGGGGGTCTAGTTTCTAAAATGGGGTCACTTGTGGGGGAGCTCTAAAGTTTAGGCACACAGGGGCTCTCCAAACGCGACATGATGTCCGCTAACAATTTGAATGGAAAATTAGCTCAAATCGTTAGCGGACACCATGTCGCGTTTGGAGAGCCCCTATGTGCCTAAACATTGGAGCTCCCCCACAAGTGACCCCATTTTGGAAACTAGACTCTCCAGGGAACATTTCTAGATGGGTGATGAACACTTTTAACCCCAAGATGTTTCACAAATTGATCTGTAATAATGAAAAAGTACTTTTTTTTCACAAAAATGTTCTTTTAGCCTAACGTTTTTCATTTTCACATGGGCAAAAGGATAAAAATGCATCCTAAAATTTGTTGGGCAATTTCTTCTGAGTACATTGATACCTCATATATGGTCATAAACCACTGTTTGGGCGCATGGCAGGGCTCAGAAGTGAAGGAGTGCCATTTCACTTTTTGAATGGAAAATTAGCTCCAAAAGTCAAATTGCGCTCCTTCCTTTCTGAACCCTGCCGTGCGCCCAAACAGTGGTTTTTGACCACATATGATCAAATGTGATCTGGTCACTAAAAAAAATGGGTTTGTAAATTTTGCTGGAAAAATGAGAAATTGTTGATGAACTTTGAACCCTTATAACTTCCCACCCCAAAAAATTTTTTTTCACAAAATTGTGCTGATGTAAAGTAGACATGTGGGAAATGTTATTTATCAACTATTTTGTGTCACATAACTCTCTGGTTTCACAGAATAAAATTCAAAATTAGGGATGAGCGAGTACTAAAATACTCGTACTCGCTAGACTCGTAACGAGTAGGTCCCGATACTCAGTACTCGTTACGAGTCTAGCGAGTACGATATAAGTCGATGGGGAAGCGAGTAATTCCTCTGCTGCTGGACCCTATAAAGAGGTCTTGCAGCAGAGAAAAAACCTGCAATTCCCCATTCCATTGTTTAAAAGCCAGTGGTAAAAAGCCGCTGGCTTTTAAACAATACTCACAGCTGCTGACTGCTTCCCTGCTGCCTGACAGCTGGATCCTCCGCTCCCCCCACCGCCTCCCCACCCTATCCTAACTTAGGATCGGGGGGAGCGCAGGATCCAGCTGTCAGCAGTGGCTGGAGCGTGGGGGAGGGGGCGCGGTTCACTCACCGTCCTCTGCAGGCCGCCGTCTTCTTCTGTGTCTTTGCGACAGCAGCCGCAAAGAACGGCGGCGGCCGCAAAGCACGGCTGCTATCACGGCATTAAGTGAACACCGGATTCTCCCGGATTGCCCAGAGCAATCCGGGACCTAGAGCCCCATGTTGTGGGGCTCCGGATTGCACCTGACAGGTACAATCGGGAGAATCCGGTTTTCAATCCGGGTTTTCTATTTTTGACCTTCCTGCCTGGATTTTCAAATGAACAGCTGACTCAGGTCAGCTGTTCATTTGAAGTAGCAGTGCTGGCAGGGATCATGTGAGTTCATGCTTGCCTGCATCAACTCACATGAACTTTCCCAGGGTGCACACTCTGCTACATCTCTGGTGGAGGTTCTCTACCAGAGATGTAGCAGAGCTAAAGAAGAACCCTGGATTGGACTATGTCGGACGGAAGAGGATTTTTTAAAATAAAGTTGGAGTCCCTAATTTTCTTTTAGTTTTTTTTTTCAAATAAAAATATTGTTTCTCTGTGTTGTGTTTTTTTTAAAAATTCACTCCAGGCTGAACTAAGAGCATTTGGAGATTCACACTGAAGGCATCAAAACTATGAATTAACACATGTGGAATTATATACTTAACAAAAAAGTGTGAAACAACTGAAAATAGGTCTTATATTCTAGGTTCTTCAAAGTAACCACCTTTTGCTTTGATTACTGCTTTGCACACTCTTGGCATTCTCTTGATGACTTCAAGAGGTAGTCACCTTAATAGTTTTCCAGTAGTCTTGAAGGAGTTCCCAGAGATTTTTAGCACTTGTTGGCCCTTTTGTCTTCACTCTGCGGTCCAGCTCACCCCAAACCATCTCGATTGGGTTCAGGTATGGTGACTGGAGGTCAGATCATCTGGCGTAGCACCCCATCACTCTCCTACTTGGTCAAATAGCCCTTACACAGGCTGGAGGTGTGTTTGGGGTCATTGTCCTGTTGAAAAATAAATGATGATCCAACTAAGCACAAACTGGATGGAATAGCATGCCACTGCAAGATGCTGTGGTAGCCATGCTGATTCAGTATGCCTTCAATTTTGAATAAATCACCAACATTGTCACCAGCAAAGCACCCCCACATCATCACACCTCCTCCTCTATGCTTCACGGTGGGAACCAGGTATGTAGAGTCCATCCGTTCACCTTTTCTGCGTCGCTCAAAGACACGGTGGTTGGAACCAAAGATCTCAAATTTGGAATCATCAGACCAAAGCACAGATTTCCACTGGTCTAATGTCCATTCCTTTTGTTCTTTAGCCCAATCAAGTCTCTTCTGCTTATTGCCTGTCCTTAGCAGTGGTTTCCTAGCAGCTTTTTTACCAAGAAGGCCTGCTGCACAAAGTCTCCTCTTAACAGTTGTTGTAGAGATGTGTCTGCTGCTAGAACTCTGTGTGGCATTGACCTGGTTTCTAATCTGAGCTGCTGTTAACCTGCGATTTCTGAGGCTGGTGACTCGGATGAACTTATCCTCCGCAGCAGAGGTGACTCTTGTTCTTCCTTTCCTGGGGCGGTCCTCATGTGAGCCAGTTTCTTTGTAGCGCTTGATGGTTTTTGCATCTGCACTTGGGGACACTTTCAAAGTTTTCAGACTGACTGACCTTCATTTCTTAAAGTAATGATGGCCACTTGTTTTTCTTTACTTAGAATTTGTATTATAGCCAGAAATAAGCTGCTAACAGTCTGTTCAGTAGGACTATCAACTGTATATCCACCAGACTTCTGCACAACACAACTGATGGTCCCAACTCCATTTATAAGGCAATAAATCCCACTTATTGAACCTGACAGGGCACACCTGTGAAGTGAAAGCCATTTCCGGTGACTACCTCTTGAAGCTCATCAAGAGATGCCAAGAGTGTGCAAAGCAGTAATCAAAGCAAAAGGTGGCTACTTGGAAGAGCCTAGAATATGAGACATATTTTCAGTTGTTTCATACTTTTTTGTCAAGTATATAATTCCACATGTGTTAATCCATAGTTTTGATGCCTTCAGTGTGAATCTGCAATTTTCATAGTCATGAAAATAAAGAAAACTCTTTGAATGGGAAGGTGTATCTAAACTTTTGGTCTGTACTGTATACGCACATTATATATATATATATATATATATATATATATATATATATATATATATATATATATATATAACTAGAAAGAAATGCTCTGCAGCACTCAGTTACTACCAAAGATGTACATGTGCTAACAAGCTATACAGTTAGGGCCAGAAATATTTGGACAGTGACACAAGTTTTGTTATTTTAGCTGTTTACAAAAACATGTTCAGAAATACAATTATATATATAATATGGGCTGAAAGTGCACACTCCCAGCTGCAATATGAGAGTTTCCACATCCAAATCTGAGAAAGGGTTTAGGAATCATAGCTCTGTAATGCATAGCCTCCTCTTTTTCAAGGGACCAAAAGTAATTGGACAATGGACTCTAAGGGCTGCAATTAACTCTGAAGGCATCTCCCTCGTTAACCTGTAATCAATGAAGTAGTTAAAAGGTCAGGGGTGGATTCCAGGTGTGTGGTTTTGCATTTGGAAGCTGTTGCTGTGACCAGACAACATGCGGTCAAAGGAACTCTCAATTGAGGTGAAACAAAACATCCTGAGGCTGAAAAAAAAGAAAAAATCCATCAGAGAGATAGCAGACATGCTTGGAGTAGCAAAATCCACAGTTGGGTACATTCTGAGAAAAAAGGAATTGACTGGTGAGCTTGGGAACTCTAAAAGGCCTGGGTGTCCACGGATGACAACAGTGGTGGATGATCGCCGCATACTTTATTTGGTGAAGAAGAACCCGTTCACAACATCAACTGAAGTCCAGAACACTCTCAGTGAAGTAGGTGTATCTGTATGTACTGTCATGGAGTCTTCTCTTTACTGTTGACTTAGAGACAAAGGGTTCACATCTAGATGCAAACCATTCATCAATTCCAAAAATAGACAGGCCAGAGTTAAATTTGCTGAAAAACACCTCAAGAAGCCAGCTCAGTTCTGGAAAAGTATTCTATGGACAGATGAGACAAAGATCAACCTGTACCAGAATGATGGGAAGAAAAAAGTTTGGAGAAGAAAGGGAACGGCACATGATCCAAGGCACACCACATCCTCTGTAAAACATGGTGGAGGCAACGTGATGGCATGGGCATGCATGGCTTTCAATGGCACTGGGTCACTTGTGTTTATTGATGACATAACAGCAGACAAGAGTAGCCGGATGAATTCTGAAGTGTACCGGGATATACTTTCAGCCCAGATTCAGCCAAATGCTGCAAAGTTGATTGGACGGCGCTTCATAGTACAGATGGACAATGACCCCAAGCATACAGCCGAAGCTACCCAGGAGTTCATGAGTGCAAAAAAGTGGAACATTCTGCAATGGCCAAGTCAATCACCAGATCTTAACCCAATTGAGCATGCATTTCACTTGCTCAAATCCAGACTTAAGACGGAAAGACCCACAAACAAGCAAGACCTGAAGGCTGCGGCTGTAAAGGCCTGGCAAAGCATTAAGAAGGAGGAAACCCAGCGTTTGGTGATGTCCATGGGTTTCAGACTTAAGGCAGTGATTGCCTCCAAAGGATTCGCAACAAAATATTGAAAATAAAAATATTTTGTTTGGGTTATGTTTATTTGTCCAATTACTTTTGACCTCCTAAAATGTGGAGTGTTTGTACAGAAATGTGTACAATTCCTACATTTTCTATCAGATATTTTTGTTCAACCCTTCAAATTAAACGTTACAATCTGCACTTGAATTCTGTTGTAGAGGTTTCATTTCAAATGCAATGTGGTGGCATGCAGAGCCCAACTCGCGAAAATTGTGTCACTGTCCAAATATTTCTGGCCCTAACTGTATATATATGAGAAAAAAGGTTAAAAACTTACATTTTTCCAAAAAACTCAAAATCATATCTTTTTATTCTGAAGTTCTTGGTACATACATTGGCCAATGTCTGTTTGCTCGTCGACTGCGACAAAGTGACTTCAGGTCCCACGAGTCTTACTCTGATATCCCTATCCTCCTTGTCCACCCCCCACCTCTCAGTGGGCAGACCCCATCTCAACCTTAGATCACCTGCAGTCAACAAGGGTGCAATTGCAGCATGGAGCCAGCAACTCCATAAAATACAAAGCAGAAAAAAAAAAACTGCATAGCACTCACAGACGAATGTGAACCGGTGCCAGCAGGGCTGCTGAATCAAATAACTAGAAAGAAATGCTCTGCAGCACTCGGTTACTACCAAAGGTGTACATGTGCTAACAAGCTATATATATATATGAGAAAAAAGGTTAAAAACGTACGTTTTTTCAAAAAACTCAAAATCACATTAGTCTGTGAGTGCTATGCAGTTTTTTTTGTATGTACCAAGAACTTCAGAATAAAAAGATATGATTTTGAGTTTTTTGAAAAAACGTAAGTTTTTAACCTTTTTTCTCATATATATATAGCTTGTTAGCACATGTACATCTTTGGTAGTAACCGAGTGCTGCAGAGCATTTCTTTCTATATATATATAATATATATATATATATATATATATATATATATATATATATATATATATATATAAAAATATATATATAGTAAGGTAGCGCCCGGGGAACCCGCTTGCATGACGACAAGAGCACGTGTTTATAATTTAACCAATGTCTACCCATTTATTTTTCACATATAATAATATAACCCGGGTAGCATGTTTGACACATGTCACATTGATTATAAACACCACACATAAATACACCATACATTTACATATAACATTATATAACAATTATATTGCACATAACATCTTATAGTTACACGGGACCTTTAACCACCGCCTGGCTTTATTTCCCCAGCTTCATACTACCCCGGAATCAGGGCTCCAGCCTGACCGGGTTCTTACATACAATATGTGATCCATCCTATAAGCCACCATGGACCACACGCGTCCATTCACATGCTCACAGCCCATCATATAGACATCCATGGACTGTGGCAAATCTGGGTTCAGAACAGGGATTGGCAAACCTTAGCATCCGGGACAACCATCCGTTACCCTACTATAGGAGCCCTATTAACCCCTGCGTCTAACCTCTAGTACATACATTCGGGTTCATCAGGTCCTTTAACTGACTACTATGAGTCAGACCCAAATGCGGTCTATGCCCGCCTGGCACACTTCATAAAACCACCTCCTGAAAGGCTACACACATTCCGGTTCATCAGGACCTTTAACTGACTGCTCTGAGTCGGTCCCAAGGGCGGTCTATGCCCGCCTGGCACACTTCATACATCTGCCCCTATAGGGCTACATTCACTCGCTGGGTCTTTTAAAAAGCCATACAATACTTATAAGGTTCAACAGGTCCTTCACTGGACCTAATGGCGGCTATGCTCGCCTGGCATGTTTCACACACAAGGTGCACAATTCACACAAGCATTCAGGAACTGCTTTTCTTACTGGTCACGGATCCGGGTCTCGCTACCTGGGTCATGGGTGCACCCAGCGTCCCCAAGGGCTCCTTTCCCGGACGTGTCTCAACCACACGCCCGGGCCAGTATCCACCGGGTTCAGCCACGGCTTCCCCACTCCAGGCGCTGTCACGACCTCGGTCCTAAGCCTTGGCATGGAGCTAGCATGCTCCCATCATGTTCACACACAGAGCCTTGGACTGCTCTGCACTCAGGCTAATGATCCAGCCCACATGCTCTCAGGCTGATCTCTCTCTGGTCTCTGAGTTATGAGTTCTCACAATCACTCAGCTGGCAGGCTCTTATCATGCATGCCACTCCCATTCTGACTCATCCAGCTGGGCTGCTATTACTCAGGACACACCCACCTGACACACCCACCTGGGCTGTCAGCAATCAGCACCCCTTACATTCCTCAGGGCCTCATCGGTCTCATGAGCCACTCACAGCCGCTCATTAGGCTCATGAAAGTTTCAGCTTCACAGCACACCATCACATTTAACTCCTTGTGTTCCGGACAGGTTCACACAGCGTCATCCATTATAAAACCGGCCAGTATGAACAGGATCATACCCTGATCCTGCATGTGATGCACCCCGGCCATGGGGACCATGCCGGCGGTGCCTCACAATATATATATATATATATATATATATATATATATATATATATATATATACATATATGCACATATAGCAAGCAGATGGTGTTTTAAGGGAACTAGGAACTGTTAATGTGTGGTTGGTGAGAATGTAGTGCTGAAGTAGAGCTATTCCAAGAGTATGAGTGACACTGGAATGTTTGGGGGTGGAGGCGGAGCTGAGGTGGAGCCTTGGTGGAGTCTCAAGGGGGCCTGAAACCTTTGCCAGTATGGGGCCTTGAAATTCTTGGTGGCAGGCCTGGGTACCTGAATCCGAGCATGGATTTCTTGTGAATATGCTGTGTGATATAATCTGCTGAGCCATGTATCTAATCCTAGAGCTGTGTGATACAGAGCTGAGCTGCATATTTAATTCTACCCTGTGTGGTACAGTCTGCAGAGCTGCATATCTAATACTAGAGATGTGTGATTAGATTCTGTTTATCTAATGCTATAGCTGTGTGATACAGTGCTGAGCTGCGTATCTAATCCAAACCTGTATGACACAGTCTACTAAGCCATGTAACTAATCCTAGAGCTGTGTGGTACAGTGCTGATCTCCATATCTTATCCTACCCTCTGTGGTACTGTCTGCTGAGCTGTGTATCTAATCCTAGAACTGTGAGATACAGTCTGCTGAATTGAGTATCTAATCCTAGAACTGTGCGATGTAGTCTGATGAGCCATGATTCTAATCCTACAGCTGTGTGATAACAGTGCTGAGCTTCATCTCTAAAGTTGGTTTCAAACTGCAGTTTTTCCCTGATCAGATTTGATCAGATTTGTGTGCCAAAATCAGGAGAGGAACCAGGAGAGGAACTTGCAGAGAAAAAGTATAATTGAAAGATTGACTCCTGTTCTGAGTTTTGGAGACACTCCTGGTTTTGGCACACAAACCTGATCGAACCTCATCAGGAAAAAACTGCAGTGTGAAACCAGCCTTATCCTACTCAGTGTAGTACAGTTTGTTGAGTGGCGTGTATAATTTTACATCTGTGTTAGGGTGCTTTCACACTAGCGTTTATTTGAAATCGCGGCAGATGCGGTGAAAAAAACGCATCTGCCGCGATTACCGCATACCGGCTGCACTTGCGGCACCTTTGCGGCACGGTTGCGGCAAGCCCCATACAATGTTTAGGCGGGCTTGCGGCAGGTGCGGCAAGTGCGGTTTTGGCATTTATACATTGTATGGGGCTTGCCGCAACCGTGCCGCAAGTGCAGCCGGTATGCGGTAATTGCGGCAGATGCGGTTTTTTCACCGCATCTGCCGCGATTTCAAATAAACGCTGATGTGAAAGGGGCCTAATAGTCTGCTGAGCTGTATGTCTAATACTAGAGCTGTGTGATACAGTGCTGTGCTGTGTATCTAATCCTACCTTGGAGGCTGTCCTGAGGGTACTAGATCTTGGGTTACTGAGGCTTCCAAGGGCCAGTAACAGACACTGGAGGCTAGTGGGTTTGACACTCACTAGCCACTCAAATGGAACCTTCCAGGCCAGTCATAGAACATAGGATCAGGGAACTGCACTAAAGGGAGCAAGGATACCTACAGGATCCACACTACTAGCCTGGATGCAGGTTAGCTACAGCAACTAAGAGGAAGTAAAGGACAGCCTAAAAGCACCTACAAACCTACAACAAGGACAAGTCAGTAAGAAGGCAACTATACTCACCCAGAAGAGCGGACTGTGGTTCTTCCCAGACTGGCCAGACCACATATCTGGTGGTGCCTGTATAATGTGGACCTGCTTGCGCATCTCCAGTAAATGGTAAAGCAAAGAGACTTAATGGTACTTCACACACTGCAACACGCTAGCGATATCACTGAAACGGCACAGGTTTTGTGACGTAACATCGACCTCTCCAGCGATGTTGCAGTGTGTGACACGCATCAGCGACCTGGCCCCTGCTGTGAGGTCGCTGATCGCTGCAAATTGTTCAGGAACATTTTTTGGTCCTAGGTCTCCCGCTGGTCAGCACGCATCGCTGTGTGTGACAGCGAGAGGCCAACGATCAGAGACCTCCCAGTCAATGCCCAACACCGCACATTAGATGCTGGGCACTGGTAACCGAGGTAAGCACTGGGTAACTAAGCAGCGCGCTCTAATAACTCAATAACTCCAGTTCCTTCACATTGTCTTCCATCAGGTTCCCTGCTGCAAGTGCAAAGTTTGTACCTGTGGCCCATAGGAATCTGTCTTCCACCTCACCTCTAGAAAAGCTGGCAAGCTGTCTGAGCCCCATGTCATGCATCAGTCACTTCTGGTTTTTGATGACTCCGCTGGCTGGTTTTCTATGGGTATCCACCTGGCCATGACCCAGATGTGACAGAGATTGAGTGTGCTGATGTTCAGTCACTAGTTCAGATTGAGGATGAGGATGTGGCACCCCTGCAGACTGGTCACCACAGTGATGCTGCACCTACTCCACAGGTGTGGTGTCACTGTTCCCATGTGAGAGGGGTCACAAACCCAAGACACAGAATTGCGCACAACACCATCCCAATTCCAGACTAGGGGATTCGGGCGGACCCTATTGAGAGGGAGGGCCCCATCTTCTAGTCCGGAGTAGGGGTTAGCAAGTAGTTAGTGAGGAGTGAGGAAGAGAACGTCAAGGAGGATGTCCGGAGTGGACGCAGAACTGAGAGTGTCTTAGGGGACACGGGAGTATGGGATCCATCCATGTGCCTGGAATCTTGCTCGACCCGAGTTGGGCAGAGCGACGGGTTGCCTGAAGGGACCGGACCCGATCTGGTGGGAGTGCTGCAGGCCTCAGCCAGGAAAACTGGAGACTATCGTTTCTGCAAGAGCGGTGGCTACCAACCATGGATAATTGCTGGAACTGTGGCTAGTGCCAGGGGAGCCACCCAACAAGGCCCGCAGCCACCTGTTTGGGACCCTGTCCACGAAGGTGTCGAGCCCCAGGCCCGGAGGTACTCGGGTATCAGGCTCAGAGGGGTTCACGGGAATGTCACGGGTGGCGGTGCCTGAGCCCGTGGTCTGGGTGACACTTCAAAGAGAGGTTATGTACAAGGGAAAACAGTTGTTGTCTCGTGACGCCACCTGTAGTACCTGGTGATGGGTCACCAGCGCCGCCACAGTCCTCCGGAGGGCGATGGTACTGTGACAAGGATGGCAAAGCTCCCTTCAGGTGGAGCTGGGCTTCAGGGGCAGCGTAGAGTAAAGGGACAGCTTGGAGTGGGACTTGAGGCCAGGGTAAGAAGCAGTGGGGCAGTCTATATGGAGGCTGGGGACGGAGAGGAATAATGCACACATGCTGAAGAAAGTCTCTTTTACCTTTTTACTGACAGTATTCACAGGTAAAGATGTCCAGAACACTGTTGGGTGACTAGGTGCACAGTAGGTCTCCACAGCAAGTGGGTATAAGGCCTCCTCAGGTTCCCTGCTGTCGCTGACGCCCTGTCTGCATACAACACGACTGGCCTCCTTAATTTCTCTGGTCCTCTCTCTCTCTCCTCCTGCACGGGCTATGGGTTACCCTCTCTGATCACTGCTGTGTTATTCCACACTACGGTGTCTGGCTCCCTTTTGCTGGGTACTCAGGGGACCGGGTGACTAAAGTCTCCACGGTGTGCCGGGGTTCTCTGCAGTCCTAGAGTGATCCTGCAGGTGCGGATCCCTGAAGTCTGGTAGTTCCTGGGCAAACTTCCACTAGTTTCTCTGCTCCCTTGGTTAAGCTCTATGCCTTCTGTCCCCATTACTAGGCTTGGCTGAACAGCAGAAAGGCCACTTCGGGTCACTGGTTCGGGCACTGAGCACCAGGACGTCTTCGCAGCTCTCCTAGCGTCTGCACACTCTAACTCCTCCCCCAGCAGCAGTATTTATAGGGGATCTCACCTAAAGTCAGTCAGTCTAGCTCTCCCTACTGTGCTGGGGTGGAAGGTGTTGCATGTAGTAGGTACCTGCTGTGTAAACCCAGCTGTGCAGTAGGGAAGACTGTGGCTACCTGCGTGAGCAGGGCGCCACATACCCCCCTAGTTAACATCAGTACTCCTGGACTGAGCATTTTTGTTTTCAAACAAAAGGAATAACAATGATAACAGGTGACCTATTTACAGAGTCTCAAAATATAAAAATTTACAAAAACCACTGAAAAAGATGGCAACAATGAAAACAGGTAAGTCCATACGGTGCTAGTCCAATCACCGCAGGCTATGAAAAAGAGAAGTTTGTTGTCATGCCAGTCCTGTGACCATGGTCCATTTAAATGCAATCCGGGGAAAAGTTCAAAGGGATAGGTTCAGTTCAAGAGTCTATACAGTAAAATTTCTGTACGCTCTGGGTAAGAAAAGGGGAGAAGTCTTTAAAAAGTACATATCTTCAATAAACACATTTTCAAATCAACACATTTCCCTATGGGTGTCTCTGCGTAGGAGACCTGGTACCTCCCCACCCCAGGCACTTTCTGTTCCTAACTTAATGTGCATGTGGCTGGGCCCAGTTCCTCCACCCTTCTGTACACAACTATGTACACTGCTATAGCTGCTATTTACATGTTACTGCCTCTGTTCATTCTACTGACTTTACTGTGCCCACTCTCCATACCTAGACGGGGGTTGACCTTGTGTGCTCCTCTGTGACTTACGCACTACAGGTATCTCTGTCTCAGGTGAAATTTCAAGTGATGGGTTTGGTGCAGGTATGTCAGGTAAGCGTCTGCGTGGCGTTAGTTTCCCTACAGGGCTAGCAGGTATACCGATTGCAGCATCCTCAGATTCTCTAGCAACGGGTATTTTTTCCTGATTCTTTTGTACCACTTCTTTGGGCTGGTAGAAATTCAGTAAAGGCACTAAGATGGCTCCATCTCGCTGAGGCCAATCTTCTGGGAAGTCTCCTAGGATCGTTGAGATTACCTTCTCCTTTGGGCTTTCACATGGACTGGATTATTTTTCAGGTTCTGGTTCTTCTTTTGGTTGTGTTGGGGGATTCTTGTTTTCCCATTCAGTTGGACACTTTTTGATATGGTTCCTTGACACTGTCTAAGTGGTCTTTCCACCATTCTTACTAATGAGACACACTTTGCCATTGTAAAATCCAGAATCTAGCAGGACATAGGGTTCTTGTTCCCACTGGTCAAGCAATTTGTGTTGTTTTCTATTTCTCTTCAAGACCACACTTCCAGGTACAATAGGCTCTGCTGGAGCATGTTTGTTGAAGTCCCTTTCTTGTTTCTCACGGGCTTCCTCCAGGTTATCTTCAACACAAGCTTGAACCATTCTGTATTGCTTGAAGCCGTTTTCATTCCAATTGGACGTTGAGGCATCTGCTTTAGGGTCAAAAACTCCAAGTTCCAAGTCTAAAGGTAACTTTCCTGTACGGGCTCTCATCAGGAAAGCTGGTGTTCAGTTGTAGAACTTACTGGAATGTAGTTATACATGTCAACCAAGTCTGGTAGTTTCTCCAGCCATTGGTTCCTTTCTTCCAAGGGTAGGATGTTCAACATGTCAATGATGATATTGTTCATCTTCTCACATAATCCGTTGGTTTGGGGATGATATGGGGTCGTCCTAATCTTCTTACACCCATGCATGTGGCAGAACTCTTGGAAGATCTCTGCTTCAAAAACTGAACCTTGGTCTGTTAGGATCTGCTCTGGATAACCTAATGGTCTGCAGAATACATTTTGGAATGTTATGGCAGCAGTGGCAGCTGTCAAGTCTTTCATGGGGGCAACCATCAGTAACCTTGAGTAATGATCTGCCATGGTCAACGCGTATGTGTAGCCAGATCTACTTGGAGTCAGTTTTACGTGGTCCAAGGCTACTATCTCCACGGGCTGCTTCATTACTATGGGCTGGAGTGGTGCTTTCTGGCTCTGTAAGTCTTTTCTTCTAAGGCTGCAGGGTCCACAATTCTTACACCACCTCTCAATGGTTCCACACATGCCTACGAAAAAGAACTTATCTTTCAGTAGCATCTCCAGCTTCTTCCACCCAAAATGACCAGTCTGGTTGTGGTAGGCATTCAACACCATCTGCACTTCTGACTTCGGCACGATGATTTGCCAGACCAGCAGTGGAGCGAGGGCACCCTAAGGTGCCGCCTGCCAAACCAGAGACCCTTTCCATTCAGTCTTGTCACCAGGGTTGTGCAGGGCTGGCACAACCCTACCAGGTTAGTGCATTCGCACATAACAACATTGCCCACAAAAGTGACCACAGTTCCTATGTAGCGCCCCTTTCTTTCACTTATTTTTTTGCCAGACCATTTTGTGAGTCTGTGGGTAGGGATGGGCGAATCTACTCGCTAGGACTCGTTACTCGGAGAGTAGTAAGGGACTCGCAGGACTCGGTACTCTGCGAGTTTCCCAGCGTTTACTCGCACGAGTCCAATGCAAATCAATGGCAAACGCTGACAAAACTAGGATTGCCATTGTTTGCATTAGACTCGGCTACTGTGCCAGTGATAGCAGGGAAACTCGCAAAGTAACTGCTGTTACTTTGCGAGCCGAGTGCAGCTGTCTTCTCTGTGCAGCTCCAGGGTCCTAGAGTCCACCTGCTCACAGAGATGATGTAGCAGAGCTGAGATTGTTCTCAGTCTGCTCACTCCCTGTGCATAGACATCTATATCTATGCACAGGGGATGTAGCAGAGAGGACATCGCGTTTTGGACTACGTCGGACGGAAGAGGATTTTTTTAATTAAAGATGGAGTCCCTAATGGCTTTTTTTTTATTTCAAATAAAAAATTTTCTCTGTGTTGTGTTTTTTTAACCCTTTATTGGAGATTCTTAGTGGCTGGGTCAAACGTGGCCTGACATTAAGAATCTCGGGCTTAATACCAGCTTGTATAACAAAGCTGGTATTAACCCCTTTATTACCCAGCGTGCCACCGCCACCAGGGCCGCTGGAAGAACGGGGTTCAGCGCCAGAGGATGGCGCTTCAATGAACGCGCCATCTTCTGGGGCAGCTGCGGGCTGCAATTTGCAGCGGGGGGTGCCCAGAAAGCTTGGGCATCCCTGCGCTGCGGATTCCAGCCCCCAGCTGCTTAGCTGTACTTGGCTAGACATAGAAATTGCGCGGAGCCCCACGCATTTTTTTTTTATTATTTCATGAATTTCAGAGTCAGAGTCTCAGAGTCAGAGTCTCAGAGTCAGAATTAGAGTCTCAGAGTCAGACTCAGAGTCAGAGTCTCAGAGTCAGAGTCTCGGAGTCTCAGAGTCAGAGTCTCAGAGTCAGAGTCAGAGTCTCAGAGTCAGAGTCTCAGAGTCTCAGAGTCAGAGTCAGAGTCAGAGTCTGACTCAGAGTCAGAGTCTCAGAGTCTCAGAGTCAGAGTCACAGAGTCAGACTCAGAGTCTCAGAGTCTCAGAGTCAGAGTCTCAGAGTCAGAGTCTCAGAGTCTCAGAGTCAGAGTCTCAGAGTCAGAGTCTCAGAGTCAGAGTCTCAGAGTCAGAGTCTCAGAGTCAGAGTCAGAGTCTCAGAGTCAGAGTCTCAAAGTCAGAGTCAGAGTCTCAGAGTAAGAGTCAGAGTCTCAGAGTCAGAGTCAGAGTCTCAAAGTCAGAGTCTCAGAGTCTCAGAGTCAGAGTCTCAGAGTCAGAGTCTCAGAGTCAGAGTCAGAGTCTCAGAGTCAGAGTCAGAGTCTCAGAGTCAGAGTCTCAGAGTCAGAGTCTCAGAGTCAGAGTCTCAGAGTCAGAGTCTCAGAGTCTCAGAGTCAGAGTCTCAGAGTCAGAATCTCAGAGTCAGAGTCTCAGAGTCTCAGAGTCAGAGTCTCAGAGTCAGAGTCAGAGTCTCAGAGTCAGAGTCTCAGAGTCAGAGTCTCAGAGTCAGAGTCTCAGAGTCAGAGTCAGAGTCTCAGAGTCAGACTCAGAGTCTCAGACTCAGAGTCTCAGAGTCAGAGTCTCAGAGTCAGAGTCTCAGAGTCAGAGTCTCAGAGTCAGAGTCTCAGAGTCAGAGTCTCAGAGTCAGAGTCAGAGTCTCAGAGTCAGAGTCAGAGTCTCAGAGTCAGAGTCTCAGAGTCAGAGTCTCAGAGTCTCAGAGTCAGAGTCTCAGAGTCAGAGTCTCAGAGTCAGAGTCTCAGAGTCAGAGTCTCAGAGTCAGAGTCTCAGAGTCAGAGTCTCAGAGTCAGAGTCTCAGAGTCTCAGAGTCAGAGTCTCAGAGTCAGAGTTAGAGTCTGACTCAGAGTCAGAGTCTCAGAGTCAGAGTCTCAGAGTCAGACTCAGAGTCTCAGACTCAGAGTCTCAGAGTCAGAGTCTCAGAGTCAGAGTCTCAGAGTCAGAGTCTCAGAGTCTCAGAGTCAGAGTCAGAGTCTCCAGAGTCAGAGTCTCAGAGTCAGAGTCTCAGAGTCAGAGTCTCAGAGTCAGAGTCTCAGAGTCAGAGTCTCAGAGTCAGAGTCTCAGAGTCAGAGTCTCAGAGTCAGAGACTCAGAGTCAGAGTCTCAGAGTCAGAGTCTCAGAGTCAGAGTCTCAGAGTCAGACTCAGAGTTTCAGAGTCTCAGAGTCAGAGTCTCAGAGTCAGAGTCTCAGAGTCAGAGTCTCAGAGTCAGAGTCTCAAAGTCAGAGTCAGAGTCTCAGAGTCAGAGTCTCAGAGTCAGAGTCTCAGAGTCAGAGTCTCAGAGTCTCAGAGTCAGAGTCAGAGTCTCAGAGTCAGAGTCTCAGAGTCTCAGAGTCAGAGTCTCAGAGTCAGAGTCTCAGAGTCAGAGTCTCAGAGTCAGAGTCTCAGAGTCAGAGTCTCAAGTCAGAGTCAGAGTCTCAGAGTCAGAGTCTCAGAGTCAGAGTCTCAGAGTCAGAGTCTCAGAGTCAGAGTCTCAGAGTCTCAGAGTCAGAGTCAGAGTCTCAGAGTCAGAGTCTCAGAGTCAGAGTCTCAGAGTCAGAGTCTCAGAGTCTCAGAGTCAGAGTCAGAGTCTCAGAGTCAGAGTCTCAGAGTCAGAGTCTCAGAGTCAGAGTCTCAGAGTCAGAGTCTCAGATCAGAGTCTCAGAGTCAGAGTCTCAGAGTCAGAGCTCAGAGTCAGAGTCTCAGAGTCAGAGTCTCAGAGTCAGAGTTCAGAGTCAGACTCAGAGTTCAGAGTCTCAGAGTCAGAGTCTCAGAGTCAGAGTCTCAGAGTCAGAGTCTCAGAGTCAGAGTCTCAGAGTCAGAGTCAGAGTCTCAGAGTCAGAGTCTCAGAGTCTCAGAGTCTCAGAGTCAGAGTCTCAGAGTCAGAGGAGTCTCAGAGTCAGAGTCTCAGAGTCAGAGTCAAGTCTCAGATCAGAGTCTCAGAGTCAGAGTTCAGATTCAGAGTCTCACCCTCAGAGCCAGATTCAGAGTCTCACCCTCAGAGCCAGAGTCAGAGTCTCACCCTCAGAGCCAGAGTCAGAGTCTCACCCTCAGAGCCAGAGTCAGAGTCTCAGAGTCAGAGTCAGAGTCTCAGAGTCAAAGTCTCAGAGTCAGAATCTCAGAGTCAGAGTCTCAGAGTCAGAGTCAGAATCTCAGAGTCAGAGTCTCAGAGTCAGAGTCAGAGTCTCAGAGTCAGAGTCAGAGTCAGAATCTCAGAATTTCATGAAATAATTTAAAAAAAATGCGTGGGGCTCCGCGAAATTTCTATGTCTAGCCAGGTACAGCTAAGCAGCTGGGGGCTGGAATCTGCAGCGCAGGGATGCCCAAGCTTTCTGGGCACCCCCCGCTGCAAATTGCAGCCCGCAGCCGCCCCAGAAGATGGCGCGTTCATTGAAGCGCCATCCTCTGGCGCTGAACCCCGCTCTTCCAGCGGCCCTGGTGGCGGTGGCACGCTGGGTAATAAAGAGGTTAGGGCCAGCTTTGTATTATCAGCTGGCCCTAAGCCCGAAATTTATGGCGGTCACGCCAATATTAGACATGACCGCCATGAATTTCTATTAAATTGTTTTAAAAAAAACACAACACAGAGAAAAATGTTTATTAGAAATAAAAAAAAAAGCCATTAGGGACTCCATCTTTAATTTAAAAAATCCTCTTCCGTCCGACGCAGTCCAAAACGCGATGTCCTCTCTGCTCATCCCTGTGCATAGATATAGATGTCTATGCACAGGGAATGAGCAGACTGAGAACAATCTCAGCTCTGCTACATCAGGCAGCAGGCGGGCTCTAGGACCCTGGAGCTGCGGCAGCCAGCACACAGAGCAGACAGGACTCTTATCTGTGCGAGTTTCCCAGAGATTACTTACAAAGTAAACGAGTCCAATGCAAATAAATGGCAAAACTAGGATTGCTTCAGGCTGAAGCTTCCGAGACACATCTGCGATTTGTAAATCTCACACTACTCGCTATTACTCGCTTGCCCATTCATTAACATTGGACTCGCTAGACTCGCAACGAGTAGCGAGTCCTGTGCTCGGACTCGCTAGAGTCAAGCGATTCCGAGTAATTTAGGATTCGCCCATCACTATCTGTGGGTTAATGTGTCTCCTACAGAGCTTCTCCTGATAAATGAACAGCTTGCTCCTGTCATTCCACAGATGTTTGACTTCTGGTTGGGGGTTTTCTGGTAGCTTTGCTGACTCCTGGGTTATCTGCTTCTTTACCAAACTGACAGCCGGGTCATTGTCTTGCACTTCCTTCCAACCAAAGTGTGGCAACGGGTTCACCATTCTCACAGGAGGGTATTTACGGGTTTGCTGGCACTGAGTTACTCTCAATTGATGGAATGCAAGTAACTCCATTTCTTCTAGCTCATCTTCATCCACGCCCACGTCTGACAGGTGAGGCATTCTAGACAAGCCATCTGCATTTCCATTCTTGCGCCCAGCCCGGTACTTGATGGTAAACTGGTAGTTGGACAATCTGGCCATCCATCTCTTCTCCATGGCCCCCAACTTTGCAGTCTCCAGGTGGGTCAGCGGATTGTTATCCGTGTAGGCTGTAAACTTGCTAGATGCCAGGTAGTGCTTAATTCTTTCTGTGACGGCCCAGACCAAGGCCAGGAATTCCAGCTTGAAGGAACTGTAGTTCTCCCGCTTCCTCTCTGTGGGGCGTAGCTTCCTACTGGCATAGGCAATCACTCTTTCTTTGCCCACTTGCCTCTGAGACAGGACGGCTCCTAGTCCCACATTGCTGGAATCCGTGTACAGCAGGAATGGCAGGTTGTAGTCCAGGTAAGCAAGGATTTCTTCTCCTGTCAGGGCTTCCTTCATCATCTGGAATGATTCCTCTTGTTCCTTGCCACACTCCCACGGAGAATCCTTGGACTTGCCCTTCTTGGGCTGGCATACTAAGAGGTTTTGCAGGAGAGCAGCCTTCTTTGTGTACTCCTTTATGAACCTCCTATAGTAGCCCACCAGTCCCAGGAATTGACGTACTTCCTTCAGGGTCTTGGATTCTGGCCACTCCTTGATAGCTGTGACCTTGTCTGGATCAGGGGCCACAACTTCAGCACTGACTATCTGTACCAGGTACTGTACTCTTGGCTTTAACAGGTGGCATTTGGATGGTTTCAGCTTCATCCCGTATTTGGCCAGAGCTTCAAACACCTCTGCTAGATGGGCTACATGTGCCTCATAGGTCTGAAAATACACAATCACGTCAACCAGGTAGAGCAGTACCGTCTCAAAGTTCTTATGCCCCAGGCAACTCTCCATCAATCTCTGGAAGGTTCCAGGTGCATTACATAGTCCGAATGGCATGCTGTTAAATTCACACACGCCCATAGGTGTGGTGAATGCTGTCTTCTCGCGATCTTCCTCTGCTACATACACCTGCCAATACCCACTAGTGAGGTCTAAGGTGGAAAAGTAATTAGCAGACTTCAATGCAGCTAAGGATTCCTCTATACGAGGTAATAGGTAAGCATCCTTGTGTGTTATGTGGTTTATTTGCCTATACTCTACACACATCCTCATACTGCCATCTTTCTTCCTGACTAGGGCTAATGGGGCTGCCCAGGGACTACAGATATCTCGTATAACCCCTGTGTCCTTAATGTCCTGTAGCATTTCGTTGGCTTTCTGGTAATGTGCAGGTGGAATAGGCCTGTGCTGCTCTTTGATTGGTGGATGTGTAGCTGTGGGGATATGATGTTGCCCTTTATCCTACCAAAGTCAAGTGAATACTTACTAAAGACTTGTTCAAACTCTTTGACTACCCAGTTAAACACCTTGCTTTTCATACGCAGGAGTGGTGTCAGTCCCTACATGGAGTTGCTGGCACCAGTCCACCAGTGGCCCTGTTGTATCATCAGGTTTTGACCCTTTGGCATGGGGTAAGGGTCCCACTGCTTGGATCTCGTTGTTGTTTACTGTGTACAATTTAGCAACGGTTGCTTACCTGGGTAACTTAACCTTTTCACTTCCACAGTTTAAGATGCGAACTGGTACTCTCCTATTGTGTACATCAACCACCCCCCTAGCTGTCAAGAGTGTAGGTCTGTGCTCTGTGCTGATGGGCTCCACTAATGCCTGGTAGTCCTGCCCTCTCAGACCTATAGCTGCTCGACACTATATCATCATCTCACTCATTGGGGGAATCACAATAGGAAACGGGTCTGTCACCCGTGCAGTACCAATTTCACCACCTGTAATTGTTACCTGTTGATGGTGCAGGAGCGCTCTTATTTCAAGGAGGACCTTCCTCTGACCAGTTTTGGCAGTATCTGCATTCTGTTGAAGCAAAGACAAAATTTCTCTAATGCAATTGCTAATAACATTTGTACCAAGTATTATATACGGGTCATTTGCATTACTTGCTTCTGCTACTACTAGAACCCCTTGGTTTTGCAATTCCACACTCCCCACCTTTATTGGTACTTCTCTAACCTCCATCACAGTTAGTGGGGCACCATTACACGCTCTGAGGGTAAAGTCCATGGCAGGTTGTTTCAGTTCTTCATCAGCCCAGTACTTTTTGTCAAGGATATTCAAGGATATAGGGGATAGTGGTCACCTGCGACCCAGTATCCAGCAGAGCAGGTGTTGGGATGCCATCTAGTACAATTGACAGGAACGGCCTCTGTTTGATGAAGGTCTTGTACCAGGTGGCTGGGCCTTGTTGAGTTACTCCTGGGGTTTGGCCCCCGGCCCCCAGGGTCTGCTCGTTTAAAGGACAGCTTCTTGCGATGTGGCCGGTCCTGTTGCAGCGACGGCAGATGGGCTCCCCAGTGGAGCTGTAACGGTCGATGGGTCTCCCTCGGTACACGGTGGCTTGCCTCGCTCTCATCCAGGGTACATCCTCCGGACTTTCAGCAAATTGAATCATTGGTTGAGGTCGGGGCTGGGGACTCTGCTGCAGCTTTAGTTTCCATCACTTTAGTTATGTTTCTGCTCATTTGGCGCATTTCAGCATGCATCTCAGCACGCAGAGAGTCATACTTGTCAGGCTGAGCGGATTGTACACTGCGCAGCCGCAGACACGGGTACTGGTTTCGGGGTAGCCTGCGCCTCACCACTGCACCACCATTTGATAGCAGCTTCATGGGTCTCTACTGGCCGCAACCCCTTTATGGCCATGTCTTTTAAAGTGTTAAAGTCTGATTCCGGGTGGCTCAGCGATCACCAACGCACAGTCTTATTGTCCTCGGGGGATAGCAGTCCCCAGGTAAATTGTTCAATCAAGAGCTTATTTTCATCAGGTACACTGGCAGGGCTGACATGCTTAAGGGCTCTTAATGCTTCCTCCAGGCGCCAAGCGTAAGCTCTGATATCATCTCCTGGTCTCTGGTAGCAGTGATGGAAGCGCATGCGTGTATCAGCCTCATTGCACTCTTCAAAAGTAGCTCTCAAATTATCAAATATAGTAGCCACTGATCTCCATTCAGCAGCAGACCAGGACTCACTCTCTTTCTCTGACACACCAGTTAACTGTCCGAGTACCACAGCAGCGTACTGCTGACCAGTCATCACATACATGTCCAGGACACCAGTGATTTTTCTCCTGAAAGCAGTCAACATATCAGGGCGACGATCATACTGGGGCAACCACTTGGCCCCCGGGATGTATGGGAGTGAGATCGGTGTGTTCCGGGCGACTGCGCCCGGCGCGCCGGTGGCACTGGCAGGGCTGCTGGAGGCAGCCCTGGTTGCTTCAGGGTAATTCTCAGGGTCAGCGAACATGCTTTTGTCATCGCTGGAGGAGGCCAACATGCTGGAGGCCCCCTAGTGAATTACAGCCAGTGTTCAAACAGTTAAACAGTTCAGGATTTCTAGACTAGGCCGCGGCGATCAGGAATGCTCGGCTGAACGAGGGACGGGCTCTACAGGCCAACACGCTGCTTTCTTCCCACTCTTCGGCGCAGTGATGGCGGCATAGTTCAACAGTCACACAATACAGTTCAAATCACGCCACACAGTACCCGGTAACACCGGGCACGGGATACTGTTCATGACGCCAGAAATTATATCGAGCCCCAGTCCCGGGGGTACTCAGGTATCAGGCTCATAGGAGTTCACAAGGATATCACGAGTGGCGGTGCCTGAGCCCGTGGTCTGGGTGACACTTCAAAGAGAGGTTATGTACAAGGGAAAACAGTTGTTGTCTCGTGACGCCACCTGTAGTACCTGGTGATGGGTCACCAGCGCCGCCACAGTCCTCCGGAGGGCGATGGTACTGTGACAAGGATGGCAAAGCTCCCTTCAGGTGGAGCTGGGCTTCAGGGGCAGCGTAGAGTAAAGGGACAGCTTGGAGTGGGACTTGAGGCCAGGGTAAGAAGCAGTGGGGCAGTCTATATGGAGGCTGGGGACGGAGAGGAATAATGCACACATGCTGAAGAAAGTCTCTTTTACCTTTTTACTGACAGTATTCACAGGTAAAGATGTCCAGAACACTGTTGGGTTGCTAGGTGCACAGTAAGTCTCCACAGCAAGTGGGTATAAGGCCTCCTCAGGTTCCCTGCTGTCGCTGAAGCCCTGTCTGTATACAACATGACTGGCCTCTTCACTTTCTCTGGTCCTCTCTCTCTCTCCTCCTGCGCGGTCCACGGGTAACCCTCTCTGATCACTGCTGTGTTATCCCACACTACGGTGTCTGGCTCCCTTTTGCTGGGTATGCAAGGGGACCGGGTGACTAAAGTCTCCACGGTGTGTCGGGGTTCTCTGCAGTCCTAGAGTGATCCTGCAGGTGCGGATCCCCTAAGTCTGGTAGTTCCTGGGCAAACTTCCACTAGTTTTTCTGCTCCCTTGGTTAAGCTCTATGCCTTCTGTCCCCACTCCTAGGCTTGGATGAATGGCAGAAGGGCCACTCCGGGTCACTGGTTCGGGCCTAACTGCGGCACCGAGCACCAGGACGTCTTCGCAGCTCTCCTAGCGTCTGCACACTCTAATTAACTCCTCCCCAGCAGCAGTATTTATAATGGATCTCACCTAAACTCAGTGAGTCTTGCTCCCCCTACTTTGTCGGGATGCAAGGTGTTGCATGTAGTAGGTACCTGGTGTGTAAACCCAGCTGTGCAGTAGGGAAGGCTGTGGCTACCTGCGTGAGCAGGGCGCCACAAAGGCACTTGAAAGGAGGGAGACTATACAGCGCAGGAAAGAGCAACTAGGAAAGGCTATGAATGGTGTCTTGGTAGAGTGACCCTAATCATCTGGGAACTAACCTGGCTGCACTTTGGAAGAGCACAGCACCCGGCTGAGTGAACTTCACTGATCAAGTAAAGGTAACAAACTGCACGAACTCTGTTTGCCTCCTTCTTCCTTGCCCTGCGGCCTTCCTTATAATCAGCACCCTAATAGATTGCTCACACCATCCCTGGGGTCCACTGCATTTTGGTGTTAAGAACAGGATTCAGACCCCCGCTAACATTGGGTCCCGTGCACATAAAAACTGTATAAAAAGAACTGTATATGAACTGTGTTTAAAGGACAGGGGCAATGGCGACAGCCATGCCATGATGTCATGTGCTGGTCAGTGGGAGGGTCCCAACCGCCCATCGTGGATGAGCTGGCCAGCAGCATGAAAAATAGGGCTGGCCCCCGGTACAGACTGTGAGCCGAGGGGGCCTGCCAGTCAGCTCTGGGTCTCCACCTCTGGATGTGCATAGAGATAGGGAGACAACCGGACGGAGGTGGAGGACGGAGTTGGAAAGCACAACACAAGGCAGAAGGACACCCAAGATCGACCGATTGAAGTCACCATTGCAGGATGAGAGGAAGAAGTCCTCACGGCTTCGGGTCCCAAGGTTGACCTATCAGAGCAACTGTCGGTGTCCCAGGAACCGTCGTTGGTGATGGAAGTGAGCGTCCTGGAAGAGGAGGTCGAGGAGCTGGGGTAACAGCTCCTAGAAGAGCAGATGGCTACCCTAGGAAAGTGGCGAAAGGGTCTACAGGAGAAGGCCGAATGGCAGCCACCTTCCCGAGATGCTGAATCGGAGGTGCAGAAGACCGACGACGCACTTGAGGCTACAAAAGCGGGAACTGTGGTAAGCCCGGCAGTCACAACTGCTCTATTGGGTCCTATAGATGCCCCCCCGACAAATAACCCCAGCGGGTCATCCAATTAATGGATTGGTAGAGCAGAGTGATCTCCAATGCCAGATTACCGGCCCCGATACAGCCAGAACTTCCCCAGAGCCAAGGCAACTGTGACTGAGATGATATACTTCTGCTGGGTCCGGAGGGGGAATATCATGATGGGGTTCCCGGAGGGCGGTGTCATAGCGACAGGGGACTTGTTAGAGATGGTTCCCGAGAAGGAGTATCTCCAGCAATGGCAACAATAAAGAGAGAAGGAAGAGCCAGGCGGGAAAATGAGCTCCACGCAGAGTTAGAAAAGAAGAGCAAGGTTCGTAAAGCTCTGGCTGCGGAATTCATGGCGCGCAAGAGGGGTTGTGTAAAAGACTTTAACATCCATAAAAGCTATGGTTTCATCAAGGATCCCCACCTGGAGAGCCATGTCTTTGTTAACCAGAGAGACGTAGAGAGTCACTTGCGCAGGGGGTCCCCAGGCCATGACTTATACCCAGGAGATTGAATCAATTATGAACGGCACTTTAGCTCAAAAGGGTGTCATTAAGAAAATGATGGCGGGATTCCAGACCCCATGGTAGAAGCCCCTGCTGCAGTCCCGGCGGCGGTGACACCACCAAATACACCACCCCCGGCTGCAAAATGTGATAGCACCGTAACCCCAAAATGTGACTCAGACATAGTGACTTTGACCCCATTTTACCATTCAGAAGATCAAGTCACCAGTGCTGAAAGGGATCTGATTGGCAGTCACCTCGCTGACCAACCTGTGGACAAGGAACTCTTTAGAATGGAAATTATGGCGGGAGAATGCAGATCCTACCAGGTAGAGTAGGCTGTCTGCTTGCCACCGTGTTGCCGTGGAAGCAGCCGAAAAAGGAGTAAAACAAAATTCTCTGCTTAGAAAAAAAATGTATATAGTTAGTTAGGAACACTGCATAATGTATATTTTTACCTGGCTAGATATTGTTAGTAATTCTCTTGATACATTTAGGAAAATACGTTTTAAGTTAGCTGGCTAGGCAGTTACTGTTAAATTTAACATGCCAATGGACGACATGGTCATAGAACAATGATATATTCAGAACTCTTGTGTAAATCATATCGTTAACACTTCTTTGACATGCTCTTTGTTGGTTTTTAAGCCAACACTGTGGGGTGCATCCTGGACAATATGCACTCTGCACTTTGACTACTGAACAACTGTCTAGTGTGGCCGAAGAAATTGGTCCAACGAACGGCCTTCATGCCCTGTAGCCACGCCCAGGGACAATGTTAGGGGTTGAGGCGCTTCCTACCAAATTGCAATGAACTCTGTGAGAAAGAAACAACCTGGCTAGGGATGTTATTAAATCTTGCTTGAACAGTTTGACAACTTTTGCACCTTTCTACTTTTAAATATTTTTGTATTTTTAATACTTGTTTTATTTAGTGAAAAAAGGCTGCAGCACACTTATTTGGATGATTCCAGCCTTTATTGGCTCTCTATGGCAATGGATTGCGACGTTTCGGTCGAGTATCGACCTTTTTCCAGCAGTCACTTATGGCAAATGCTGGGGTTTTTATATACCCTCCAATTACAATCATTGTTAACTAATCATCCTTCATAAAACCTGATATACATCCTTAAAACATTATACATTGTGATAGACATCATTTTGTGTGACTGTATACATACATTTGTTAAAACTTACACCTACAATGCAATTAATTCTTATATCTACTAAGAATCCTGTTAAGTGGATCAATACTCACACAGGTGTCCGCATAATTACACCAATTTGTCCATTCCTGACTGTCACAGTGCATTTGCCACATGCAGCTTCTCCTAAGCTGCGCGCCGCCATGACGGCTTGTTTATATTACAAATGCGCATGCGCGCATAGGGAGAGCGTCCCTGGTTACAGGAAACGCTAATGGTACCGATTATATGTGTCCCGCGCATGCGCCCTATGTTTTACTGCCTGGTGGTGCGCACATTAAATTGCTCCGTTCCTCTCATTCACTATACGCGATTTTGTAAGCAAACCTGTGTAAAAATCAACCGTTTTCAGTGTATTGATGTTATTTAACAATATTATACTATGTGTTCAATAACTTTAATAGTGATTCTATATATTTTTTATATTTTTTAAGGTGCATCTTTTAGTGCCAATTTCATCAGTGACATTACTTGCATTACAGCCTTATTAAATCTAAAAAGCTCATATTTGGTTTATTCTCATATGTATACATACACACTTTTGGTTTTCCATACTTTGTATTACGTGTACCAGTGTTGTTACACATAATGGGTTCCCAGCTCAAGTGCCTCCCATTCCTGGGTTGTAACACTTCCCTGTCAGTACGATGCATAAGGAGTGGGTCTCACTCCCCTTACACCCCCTGCTCAAGGTAGAACCATATCCCATATACACTCTTACTATACCGGATTAACCATCAGTGTATTGACATATTTCTCATGTTCTCTTATGCTTTCCTAATAAGGCAATACAAAGAATAATTTCCTTATATAAAATATTTTCTTTATTTGTGTTCTTATTATATCAAAGGTGCATTTTTAGTGCAAAATAAATATTTATGTCTTACAAAATAATTAATTTAGTGCAGGGTAAATAATTATATCGTGCTAGATGATTGGTTAATACATTAAATCAATATTTTGTGCTACATTTAGATATAAAAGGAGGGGGAATTTCATATAGTTAGGAGTTTTATTCTAATAGTGGTATTGCACTGCGCATGGTCTTCAATGACAAATTTAGATGTAAATTAATCTGCGGTCAACCTTGTGTGGGTGATTCACTCTTCACACTTCTTTCCTGTGTGATACAAGACAAATAGCAGTATAAGTACATTGTTATTTCTTACACAATTGTGATATTTCAATTCATTAGTGATTATACATTAAAGTGACTAAAATACACAGATATCAAGATGAGTTACATAGCTTCAAAGGACTGTATGTAATTTAAAATCTATGTTAAGTCCCTCTGGTTTCAAGGTTTGTAACCTATGTATCCACTCAAGTTCTTTTGCCTTGAGTAATCCAATCCTGTCACCACCTCTCCTAGGCATTGGTACCGTATCAATCAACCTAAATTTCAGGTCCTTTTCTTTATGCTTGGCTTCCGTGAAATGTTTAGATACGGGTAAATTCATGATTTTTTTGCGTATGGTGTATCGATGGTGGCTGATTCTTACTTTGAAATCAAGGGTTGTTTCCCCTACGTACCATAATTGGCAAGGGCATTCAAGGAGATAAATAAGGAATAAGGAAATAAGTTTAGCCACCCTAGAACAGGAACGGAGTATAAAATTAACCATTTCTTAACTTGTAACTCAGATTTCGTTATTTATCTCCTTGAATGCCCTTGCCAATTATGGTACGTAGGGGAAACAACCCTTGATTTCAAAGTAAGAATCAGCCACCATCGATACACCATACGCAAAAAAATCATGAATTTACCCGTATCTAAACATTTCACGGAAGCCAAGCATAAAGAAAAGGACCTGAAATTTAGGTTGATTGATACGGTACCAATGCCTAGGAGAGGTGGTGACAGGATTGGATTACTCAAGGCAAAAGAACTTGAGTGGATACATAGGTTACAAACCTTGAAACCAGAGGGACTTAACATAGATTTTAAATTACATACAGTCCTTTGAAGCTATGTAACTCATCTTGATATCTGTGTATTTTAGTCACTTTAATGTATAATCACTAATGAATTGAAATATCACAATTGTGTAAGAAATAACAATGTACTTATACTGCTATTTGTCTTGTATCACACAGGAAAGAAGTGTGAAGAGTGAATCACCCACACAAGGTTGACCGCAGATTAATTTACATCTAAATTTGTCATTGAAGACCATGCGCAGTGCAATACCACTATTAGAATAAAACTCCTAACTATATGAAATTCCCCCTCCTTTTATATCTAAATGTAGCACAAAATATTGATTTAATGTATTAACCAATCATCTAGCACGATATAATTATTTACCCTGCACTAAATTAATTATTTTGTAAGACATAAATATTTATTTTGCACTAAAAATGCACCTTTGATATAATAAGAACACAAATAAAGAAAATATTTTATATAAGGAAATTATTCTTTGTATTGCCTTATTAGGAAAGCATAAGAGAACATGAGAAATATGTCAATACACTGATGGTTAATCCGGTATAGTAAGAGTGTATATGGGATATGGTTCTACCTTGAGCAGGGGGTGTAAGGGGAGCGAGACCCACTCCTTATGCATCGCACTGACAGGGAAGTGTTACAACCCAGGAATGGGAGGCACTTGAGCTGGGAACCCATTATGTGTAACAACACTGGTACACGTAATACAAAGTATGGAAAACCAAAAGTGTGTATGTATACATATGAGAATAAACCAAATATGAGCTTTTTAGATTTAATAAGGCTGTAATGCAAGTAATGTCACTGATGAAATTGGCACTAAAAGATGCACCTTAAAAAATATAAAAAATATATAGAATCACTATTAAAGTTATGAACACATAGTATAATATTGTTAAATAACATCAATACACTGAAAACGGTTGATTTTTACACAGGTTTGCTTACAAAATCGCGTATAGTGAATGAGAGGAACGGAGCAATTTAATGTGCGCACCACCAGGCAGTAAAACATAGGGCGCATGCGCGGGACACATATAATCGGTACCATTAGCGTTTCCTGTAACCAGGGACGCTCTCCCTATGCGCGCATGCGCATTTGTAATATAAACAAGCCGTCATGGCGGCGCGCAGCTTAGGAGAAGCTGCATGTGGCAAATGCACTGTGACAGTCAGGAATGGACAAATTGGTGTAATTATGCGGACACCTGTGTGAGTATTGATCCACTTAACAGGATTCTTAGTAGATATAAGAATTAATTGCATTGTAGGTGTCAGTTTTAACAAATGTATGTATACAGTCACACAAAATGATGTCTATCACAATGTATAATGTTTTAAGGATGTATATCAGGTTTTATGAAGGATGATTAGTTAACAATGATTGTAATTGGAGGGTATATAAAAACCCCAGCATTTGCCATAAGTGACTGCTGGAAAAAGGTCGATACTCGACCGAAACGTCGCAATCCATTGCCATAGAGAGCCAATAAAGGCTGGAATCATCCAAATAAGTGTGCTGCAGCCTTTTTTCACTAAATATGACTGAAGCTGGTGCCTGAATACCACCCTGATGGACTGCTAAGCACTGGGCTAATGCCAACAAAGGAACGCTGCTCATAATTTTTCTATTTATTAATACTTGTTTTATACGCAATGTTTAAAATGAAGAAAGAGCCTCCCACAAAAGGAAAAAGTTAATGTTGATATTACTGTTGGATGTGCACATGAAAAATGTTACATGTTCTCTTAACAACTTTGTGCCTGTGTTTATTTTCAGCCCGTGGACGTGCCTTACTTTGCCAAGGGGGAATGTGGCGCCCCAGTGGACTGGTCACCACAGTGATGCTGCATCTTCTCCACATGTGTGGTGTGACTGTTCCCAGGTGAGAGGGGTCACCAACCCAAGACACAGTATTGCACATAACACCATCCCAATTCCAGACTAGGGGATTTGGTGGACCCCATTGAGAGGGAGGGCCTCATCTTCTAGCCAGGAGGAGGGGTTAGCAAGTAATTAGTGAAGAGTGAGGAAGAGAACTTCGAGGAGGGCGCCCGGAGCGGATGCTGGAGTGAGAGCGTCCTAGGGGACACGGGAGTGGGGGATCAACCCGTGTGGTTCAAATCTTGCCCGAGCCGAGTTGGGCAAATGGATGGGTTGCCTAAGGGAACCGGACCCAATCTGGTGGGAGTGCTGCAGGCCTCAGCCAGGAAAACCGTAGACCATTGTTTCTGCAAGAGCTGTGGCTACCAACCGTGGATAATTGCCAGGAAGGTGGCTAGAACTAGGGTTAGGGGACGTGCCGACGCAGTCGCCTGACAAGGCCCACAGCCATCTGCTTGGGACCCTGTCCACAAAGGCTCTGGGAAGGAGGGAGAGTATACAGTACAGGAAAGAGCAACGAGGAAAGGCTATGAATTGTGTCTTGGCAGAGTGACCCTAATCATCTGGGAACTAACCTGGCTGCACTTTGAAAGAGCACAGCACCCGGCTGGGTGAACTTGACTGATCATCAAGTACAGGTAATGAACTGCACGTACTGTGTTTGCCTCCTTCTTCCTCGCCCTGCAGCCTTCCTCAACATCATCACCATAATAGACTGTTCACACCATCCCTGGGGCCCAGCTGCACCTGTGAGGAGCTTTACCATCCCGGCTGCAGTACCTACTTCCCCAGTGGTCATATCCTGCAGTGTCGGTCACCCCTGGCCAAGTACCACAGGTGGCGTCACAAACCTTTCCCTGTAAATAATCCCCTTTTACTGCACGCCCAGGGCCATGGAGCAGGTCACTGCCACCGTGACCTTCCAAGCCCCCACCAGCCCCGTCCCAAGTACCCCTGGGGTGCGCTTTCCTGGACATAAAAGGGCTGGTGCAAATGGCCAGCAGACCATCACTGCACATCTCAGGTGATGATGATGAAACACAAGTGCCAACTTGTGTGGCTTTCTGCATTGTGCAGGAAGGCAGGGGTGACAAGAGAGAGGAAGATGATGTGGGGAATGATAAAATCATAGATCACACATGGATTCAAAGCCATCTGAGTGCTGTGCGCAGTTTGGAGGAAGAGGCGGTGTTCACGCTACCCCAGCAGCACATCAAAAGTGGGAGCAAAAGCACAGCCAGTATTTTGGTTGCTTCTGCCCACTGCACAAACAGACTGAGCACACCAAATGCAACTCAAAGGATCTCTCAGATGTGGCATTTTTTCAGACAATATTCTCATGACAACTGAATACAAAGCACAAGCAGTACACACTTGAAAAAACAGGAAAAATCGGAAGTTCCTCCTGATCCTTCTTCTTCTGATGTGGACTTACTCCCCCTCCTGAGCAAAAAGGCTACCTGACTCCCAACAAAGAGAAGATGTGACAGCATCACCACCAGCAGTATTACTATGCATCTCCACATCATACCATGGAGGCATTTAGTAGTCCATCCCCCGAACACTGGAGAGAATGAAGTCCCCTACTCCACCCACTCATATTTCCTGGTCGTGAGTAGCAGCATTTCCAAGTTTCCAAATTCCTGGCCTTTGAAATGCTGCCATTCCGTCTGGTGGATACAGACACCTTTAAAAAGCATATAGAGGTGGGTCTCCGACAGTATGTTCCCAGCTGCCACTAATTTTCCCATCGAGCCATAACTGCTCAGCATGAACAATTTGCGAAAAAAATCAGGTGTGCACTGTGCAACGCCATCAGTAGCAAGGTCCACATAACCACCAATACATGGACCAGCAAGCAAGGGCAGGAATGTTTTATCTCCCTTACTACTTACTTGGTAAAGGTAGTGGTAGCTGGACCTGAGAAGGAAAATAGGGAAAACAGGCTCTTTAGGGGCCTAAAATTTGGTGCTTCTTAGTGGATCAATACTAATCTTGGCTGTGAGGGTCCAGAGGGAAAACATGCTCTGTAGGGGCCTTTTTTTTAACAAATTGTAACTCTGTGAGGGAAGTCTTCCAATTCTCGTGGTAGACTGTCAGCTCAATCACAAATCCAATGAGAAGCTTTTTAACTGAAATTACTATTGTGTATGCTGCTGGAGCTGAAATTTAGATTCTGTAGAAGCAACTGGGAAATCAGGCTATGCAGGGGCATTTTTATTTAAATTGATGTACTGTGGGGGAACTCTTCTAATCTTGGCTGTGTGGGTCAACTGTGGCAACAGGTTCTGTGGGGGGCCTTTGTTTTAATTTGGTTCTCTTTGGGGGAACTCTGCCAACATAGGCTGTTGTCAACTGTGTAAAAAGCTCTGTAAGGGCCTTAATGAAAATTGCTGGTCTGTTGGTAAACTCTACAGTCTTGGCTGTCTTATTAAACTCTGAAAAATGGCCCTGTACATATTTAAATTGTTGATATGTGGGGAAACTCTGCCAATTTTGGCTGTGTGTGTATCAACTGTGGAAACATGCTCTGAAGGAGTTAAAAGGTTAGTCCGAGACCAGCAATTTTTTCCTAACCTACTAGCTTATTTATTTCTATAATCTAAAGTATTTTCTAATATACATTGATACCTCAGTTTTCATAATCCGTCCGAAAACTATCGACTAAAACTGAAATCAACGAAAACCGAGGCAACGATTTCGATAGGAATCAATGATAAATTAATTAATTGATTTGGGACGATGAGATGGATCAGTAAATACGACAGATGATGTAAAGCAGAGTCAGGGTGAGGGTGTAGCTGGAGAAGTGAAACCAAAATTCTAAGGTAAGAGGAAGAAGTGTCAAAAGTTCATAGCCTCTAACTTGAGTCTTTTGCAAGATGTGATATCCCCAAATGCCCTTTCATTTTATATAAAAACCCATGAATCTGATATCCCCATATGACCTTTCATTTTACATAAAAACCCATGAATCCATGTGAAACATTTAATCCTATTTTGAATGTGTCAAAAGTCATTATCAATTTGTATTCCCAAATTCTTCTCTCTGAGTATTGAAGTTGCTTTTTAAAATGAGCAGATTCATATCGGTTTCACTGTGGTCAGGGTTGAAAAAATGTTTTGCTACAGGTAGATCCATATGCTTTTCTTTTATTGAGTGGCGATGAGAATTCATTCTTGTTTCCGATTTTTGCCCAGTCTCCCCTACGTATATGCCACCTGTTGGACATTTGGTACATATAATTAAGTACATCACATTGCTTGTGATGCAACTGAAGTTACCAGGTAACTGAGACAAGATTTTCATTTTAAAAAATCGTCGAAAACCGAAACTGATGATATCCAAAGTTGACAAAAACCGAGGTATCACTGTACTTCCTTTAAAAATTCCCTATGTTTCCCTGTCCACACTATCTAACAGCTATTGTGTTTTTTTTCTATTTCCTGCTTGATGTGCTTGATGATGCTCCAAGTGAGTTAACCAGTGCATACTGGGATACTCACATGGAACATCATTGAGCAGGGTTACAGGTGCCATGCACTTCCTGAGCCCATCCCTGAAACAAAGTGTCACCAGGTTCAAGGGCGGGGCTGTCAATTTTATGTTCACAAAGGTTTCCATCCCCCCTTTCTACCACCCTGCATTGGTATATCTAAGCCCCCTTCTTACTCCCTTCCTGTAGTGTGCCATCTCAGCTCCATCTTAGTTCCTCCCCCATGGTGCCTTCTCAGCCCCTTCCCACCTCCTCACTGTAGTGTGCTTTCTCAGTCCCTCTTCTTACTCCCTCCCCGCAGTGTGCCTTCTCAACTCCCCTTCTTAACCCCTTCCCACAGGGCTGTATCTTAGCCCCCTTCTTGCACTTTCCCCACAGTTCGCAGTCTCGTCTTCCCTGACATGCTGTATCTCTATTCCTGTACGATTGCGAACTGTAAGACTAGCGGTGCAGAACGACATAAGTGACGTCAGTGGTCTATCCCGGATTTTAAGCGCCACACAAAAGTGACAACAGTGGAAACTCCCGGATCATCAGTATGCACAAGACCTGGGATAGACCACTGACATCACTTATGTCCTCCTGCACCATTGGCCTGACAGTTAGCGATCACACAGGAATGGAGACACAGTGTGGAAGATGAGACTGCACATTTTTTGGAGGGGATAAGAAGGGGGGCTGAGACACATCACTATGGGAAGGGGGTTAGAAGAGGGAGCTGAGGAGCAGTACTGTGGGGAGGGAGTAAGAAAGGGGACTGAGCCGCAGTATTTTTGTGAGGGTGGTGAAGGGAGCTGAGGAGGCACACTGCAAGAAGGAAGTAAGAAGGGGGGCTGATAAGGAGTAAAAAGGGGAGAATGAATGGGTGGCTGAGTAGGCACACTGCAGGGATGGAGTAAGAAGTGGAGCTGAGAAGGTGTACTGCGGGGAGGGAATAAGAAGTGGGGCTGAGACACAGCACTGCAGGGAGGGAGTAAGGAGGGGCTAGAGACCTTTGTGAATGTAAAATTGACAGCCGTTCCCCTGAAACCAGCATCACAGTGATGTTTTGTTTCAGGGAGCGGCTGTGGAAGGGCCTGGGGCCTGTCACCCGTCTTGATGACGCTCGGTGTGAGTATCCCAGGATGCACTGGGGCACTCACATGGAGCATCATCAAGCAGGTAATAGAAAAAAAAACACAGTAGCTGTTATATAGTGTAGACAGAAAACCAATGGGAATTAATAAAGGGAGTATATCAGAAAATAGATTAGATTATAGGAATGAATAAAATAGAAAGTTAGAAAAAAGTTGCTGTTCTCAGAATAACCCTTTAATGTAGTGTCAGCTGCGCCTGAGGCAAAAAGCATTTTAGCACATGGCCTACCACCACTGAGGATTTTTGGACCTTTCTTTGTCCATGTAGCCTCCTCCTCCAACTCTGCTTCCTACATGTCCTCCTCATTTGGTCAGTGTAATAGCTGCATGATCAGCTTCAGCATAGGCAGGGGAAAATGACTGCAGGCTGTTCTGAAACTCATCTGTTTGAGGATAAAATCCCACACCACGCAAGAGCTCTGGAATGGGATCAAGCATTAGCCTGATGAGTGGTTGGTGCTGTTGCAACTCAAGCCTGACCTGGTGGTGTGCTATAATGGGAGAAATCTTGTTGGAGTTTTGGGACTAACCAGTTTGATGCACATCCCTTGCCTGGCACATGTGCAGAGGTTCCTGAAAAATTAACCTAAGATGTCAGAACTGCTGCAGAAAGTGGAGGTGCACTTTCGGCATTCTCACCCCGCTGATGTGTAGTGGTGTCACCCACTACGAACAGTTTAAGCATGTTATGACTTTAAGAGACAGTGCTTCCTTTCGTGTTGAATGGTTGTGGACTATTCGGGGCCCCCCTCCCTCAACTGTGCAGTTGAATTGTTCTAGGTTAGAAAGTGCATGAAAAAGAAAGCTTAAAGAGAAAGTAAAAGAGCTGAAGACAGGAGAAGGCTGCTAATATGTTTGTCTGTGAGAGAGGGCATATTGCCTACAAGTACTTAGGCTTTGGGAAAGTCATGGAGCTTGCTGTAAGAGTGACTGAAAGCCGGACCGTGAGAAGGACCTGGTGACTGCCGTGCAGTGCCAGACTGAGATGTAATCCAGAGGACCCAGAGACATGATTCAAGGACCTAGAGACATGATCTAGAAGACCCATTGGACCCTAGGAGTGTGAAGGAAATAGAGGAGTTTCTCCCCTGCTCTGCAAGGAAAGCAGTGCACAACAAGCAGCATCACAGCATCAGTCTCTGGGGCTGAACTTTTTTCCACAATGTTATTGTGAGTCCTTACTGTGTACTCACATGTTAGGGCATAGTATAAGCCTCCATAACCAGAGTACAGTAGCCATGTGGCCCGAGTAGCGGAGGCCAGTAAGATTGTAGGTGTAGCATAGTTTCTAATATTTCTTGTTTTACAAATCTACTGTTGAATATCACTGTAATAGTTGGGGCAATGTGTGTCCGGGTGTCCTAGCTTGGAACTGCAGTAATTGTTACTTATGCTTTGACACAGTTACCCCTGCCCCCTGTGAAACTGCTTTATCCTTATCTTTTCCAGCCATTAATAAACCTTTTCCTTTGATTCTGCAACCTCGTCTTGTGTACCATAATTTAACTCTGCACAGAGATGGCACTCTGGCCATCACTTCAGCTATGTAGGTGTCACAATTCAATCGCACGCACTTGAATGGTGTATAACACAGACAGAACTTTAGGCACACAACGGTTATTGTGGCTAATGTTGCTGTGTCGTCTTATCCTAAGAGTCCAGCAATTCATTAAGTCTAATCTAATTGAAACATTGTGTTGATCATGTCCCAAAAATTACTGCAACTATTAATAGTTTCTTTGCCATTTTTACTCTTAAGCAATACTAGAAAATTGCTCTCAGGAAACACAATGACATGTATAACTGATGGTGATCATATGTGATTGACTTGTAACATGCGTCTTGTAATGGAACTAACTTTGGTGAGTGTGAAAAGATTTAGCTATTGCTGACACATATTAATTTGTCCATCTGGTTGCCAGGAAGCTCAGCCAGGTGTGAGGAGTATGTATTGAGACTGCACTGGCCATAGATACACAGGGAAAGTAATCTTGCCAAATAAAATACCTATTACATCCAAAAGCGGAAAGAAGTGAAGGGAGAATAAATCATACAAATAAAGGACCAGGAATGAACAGACCCTATGTTTAGCAAGCTTAATATTTACTTTAAAAACATCATCATAAAGTCATTGGTAGATGGGATGGGAGGGGCGACATCCTGTCCAAACAAGGCAAAATAAATGTAAGCTGTTTTAAGTCATTGTCTACTTCCTATCTTATGAAGGAAAAAAATGAGTGTCTTCTGTTTCCCCATACTCAGCTCAATAGTGCTCAAATTTACATTAAAATGCATACCAGCAACCAATAATTAACCCCTTTCCGATATGACTAATTTCCATTTTTGTGTTTTCATTTTTTCTTCTCCTTTCAAGAACCACAACTTTTCCATGCACGTAGACATGTGAGGGCTTGATTTTTGTGCAAACTTTTGAGTGGCCCAATTATTTTATCATGTGATAACTTGGAAAGCAAGAAAAAAAATTCCAAATGCAGCATAATTATATAAAAAAGGACAATTTCACAGTTATTTTTGGAGTTTTTCATTTAGTGTTGACTCTATAGTGAAATACTCAGCAATATGATTAACCAGGTTAATACGCTTAAAGGGATCCTGTCACCTCCAAAACGTCTCCTAAGCTAGCAAAACATGTCCCTGCAGCATCCTATCACTAATCTCACACTTCTTTTGTCTCCTAAAAGCATCCTGTGAAAGTGCATAAAAATGTTTTAATACTTACTCATTAGTGATTATAATTAGCTGGGGCTATATTCTTTAGTCACCAGGGCATGTTGTTTTGCAGCCTCGAGGATCCACCCTCTCTCTGTCTGTGCTTCTGTGATGTGGAGCTGAAGGCAGGACTAATGATTTGCATTTTGTGAGTGACTGAGAGGAGGAGGGCAAAGCCTGCACATGCAAAGCACACAGACAGAGAGAGGGTAGATCCTGGAGCCTGCAAAACAACACGCCCTAGGGACTAAAGAATATAGCCACTGCTAATTATAATCACTAATGAGTAAGTATTAAAACGTTTTTATGCACTTTCACAGGATGCTTTTAGGAGACAAAAGAAGTGTGAGATTAGTGATAGGATGCTGCAGGGACATGTTTTGCTAACTTAGGAGGCGTTCTGGATCCCTTTAAACAGATGCCAAATGTACATTGTTTTTTTTATTACAGTTGTGCTCAAAAGTTTGCATATCCCAGCAGATTGTTTGCTTTCTTGGTCTTTTTCAGAGAATATGAATGATAACACAAATACTTTTTCCCAATCATTGTTAGTGGTTGGGTGAAGCCATTTATTGCCAAACTACTGTACTTTCTCTTTTTAAATCATAATGACAACCAAAAACATCCAAATGACCCTGATCAAAAGTTCACATACCCCTGTTCTTAATACTGTGTATTGCCCCATCTGACATCAATGACAGTTTGAAGTCTTTTGTGGTAGTTGTGGATGAGGCTCTTTATTTTCTCAGATGGTAAAGCTGCCCATTCTTCTTGACAAAAAGCCTCCAATCTCAGTAAATTCCTGGGATTTCTGGCATAAATGCACACTTGAGTTCTGGAGTGGCTCAAAGATATTGAGGTCAAGAGACTGAGATGGCCACTCTAGAACCTTCACTTTGTTCTGCTGTGGTCAATGACAGGTCAACTTGGACTTGTGTTTTGCAACAATGTCATGTTAGAATGTCCAAGTTTATTCCATGCGCAGCTTCTGGATTGATAAGTGCAAATTTGCCTCCAGTATTTGATGATAACATGCTGCATTCATCTTTCCATCAACTTTGACCAAGATCCCTGTGCCTTTGTAGCTCACACATCTCCACATCATCAGCGATCCACCTCCGTGCTTTACAGAAGGAATGGCGTTCCTTTCATCTTAGGCCTTGTTGACACTTCTCCAAATGTAATATTTGTGTTTGTGGCCAAAAATGTGATTTTAGTCTCATCACTCCAAATTATCTTGTTCCAGAAGTTTGCAAGTTTGTCTAGGCTGCTTGGCGTATTTTTGGCGAAATACTTTGTGGCATTTGCACAATAATGGCTTTCTTCTGGTGACTTGAGCATGCAGCTCATTTTTCTTCAAGTGCCTCCTTATTGTGCATCTTGAAACAGCCACACTGCTAGTTTTCAGTGAATCCTGTATTTCAGCTGATGTTATTTGTGAATTTTTCGTTGTATCCTGAACAATTTTCCTGGCAGTTGGGGCTAAAATGTTTGTTCGTTTACCTGATTGGGGTTTGGTTTTTACAGAGCCCCTGATTTTCCATTTGTTAATTCCAGTTTGAACACTACTGACTGGCATTATCAATTCCTTGGATATCTTTTCTATCCCTTTCCCATTTTATACTGTTCAACTATCTTTTCCAGTAGATCCGTTGACAATTCTTTTGCTTTCCACATGACTCACAATCCAGAAAAGTCAGTGGCTAGATGAAATATGCAAGAGTATGTTTGTATCCCAGAAACTCACTGGCTTATAATCAGTGTATGTGCATAAAAGCAAACAGGTCACAAGTCACAGGTGAGGATGTTACCTTCAATAGTCTACTTTCACATCTACGTTTGTTGCAGATTCTGGCAGATCAGGCAAAGTTGAACTCAGTTTTGCCTGATCTGCTGGAAGCGGGGACACTTGGGCCTGGATCACAGCAAGACTGTGTTGTACCTAATGCATTTGTCGGGCCCACTGGGACGGGGGTACTCGGTACCGGACCGGTCGACTATTTGGGAAGTCACGGGTGATCCTGGTCCGGTCCGTGTCCCGGGCTCGGCAATAAAAGGGGATATTTACAGAGGATTGTCAGTCGTGATGCCACCCACTTGATGCGGCCAGTGATGGGGGCCGCCGCTGCTGCAGAACCTCCGGGGATGATGTAATGGCAGATTAGGTGGTATAGGTCCAGTGGGTAGAACTGTGTTCCCCGGGGCAGTAAGGGTTAAGTAACACTGGAGCCTCACCACTCAGTAACCTGACACCATCCCTGAATAAAGAACAAAGGCACCTAATATGTACTAATGGAGGTTCGGCAGACATAAACTACAGACCTCTCCAAGATAATGGGGGAAGTGGAATGAGTGCTGGGAGTCACAGCACACAAGATCTATCTGACCCACATGTAGAAATGACAGGAAGATCATGGCTTATTCCCCCACATCCACAACAAAGGGGTGCATTGGAGTCTGAGAAGGAGAGAGAATCTGCAGGAACTGGTCTTTCAGTGAGAGGAGGGGAGGGGGGCCCTCAGCTCATGACAAGCACTTTGACACAGACTGTTCCACTTGCCAGTAACCCTTTATCTCCCAGCTACCCACCAATACCACCAGTTTCTGGGGGCCAGGAGATCTGGGATGATCTCAGACAGAGGATTCAGACCATACCCACCAGAGAAGAAATGGAGGGCTTTATCATAAGGATGGAAGCCTCCTTTAAAGCCGAGTCCTCTTCACTTAAAGGGGAAGTCAATAGACTGAGCCTGAGGGTAGACTCAAATGAATCGTCCTCTCAAAATTTAGATACGAGACTGAGGCTCCTTGAAGATACTGTATATATACAGGCTTCCCATATGGAACGGATATTAGACTCCATGGAAGACCTGGAGAACCGGGAGAGGAGGAACAACATCAGAATTAGGGGGCTCCCTGAGAGTGTTGGACCTAGGGATCTTGATAACGCCCTTAAAATTCTATTCAACTCTATTAGAGAGGTACCAACGGACTCGGTTTTGGAGTTCGATAGGGCTCATAGATCCCTGGGGCCCCCTCCTCAAGAAGGAGATAGGCCCAGAGATGTGGTCTGCAGGATCCGCAAGTACAGAATAAAAGAGGCCATTTTCTCCAAGGTTCAGGTCAAAAGACAGGTGCGCTACCAAGACTATTTTCTTCAAATATTGGCAGACCTCTCGAGACGCACCCTTCAAAAACGCAGAGCATTTCGTCCTCTCCTGGAGGCTCTGAGACAGCAGGATTTGCCATACACATGGGGGTTCCCGTTTCGCCTCCAGGTGCGGAGAGACGGAGTGACGCATTTTGTTACACACCCGAGAGGAGTCCCAGAGTTCGCGGCTGCGCTGGGCCTTCCTCCGGTCTCTATCAACATGGAGGACTGGCCGGGATATACTGACTACCCTGGGCGGATCTCATATGTCCCGGAGCCACCCAGAGAGAAAAGAAGGAGAGGGAGGGGAGCCACTTGGAGAAGAAGGAATAGAGGACGAAGAGGAGAATCGTTAGATGAGGGTTGAGAATCCCTTGTCCTCTCTTTACTGATATACACATTGTTTTTTGGGTTCAACTGCTTATCTTTCTATAAACAGAGTATCCAACAAGTCCGAAGACTTTCCCCATATAGCTTCATGAGGGCTAAACGTTTAGAAAGGTTTTTGTAATGTTAAGTAACATCTGTTCTAATAATAATGAGAGGTTTTTGAATCTTGCACCGTCTCAGATACTTAAGTTGCATTAGATTTAGAATTTTGGATCTGGATGATTCCTTGTATTACTTATCTGTCCTGATTATTGCTAACGCAAGGGTTTTCATGCAACACTCTATGATAAGAATTGGCCCTGGGCAGGGGGGACAACTCCTGGGTGGACAGGATTCGGCCCACCGGGATTGTCTCCTGACTTCAGGAAAGACGGGTCAGATAGACCACCCTAAATTACTATCTCAGATTGTTCTGAGAACTCATCACAGCCTACTATTCTCTCTTGTTTCTAATTTCCTCTAATCTTTCTTACTCCCTACACCCTCAGTTTTCTTTGCCCTCCCCCTTTCTCTCCCTTTCCTTTATTATCCCTATTCCTCCCCCCTCCTTATCTCCCACCCCTCCCCTTCTGACTCCTTGTTGACCATGTCATCTATAAAAATTTGTTCGTTTAATATACGGGGATTTAACACCCTCCAAAAGAGGTCACAGATCCTGTATTATGCCCACAAGCAGAAGTGTCAGATTCTGATGCTTCAAGAGACTCATTTTAAATCTGGACATGTCCCGAGTCTCTGTAATAGATATTTTTCAGTTTGGCACCACAGCACCAATCCAGAAGCAAGGACGAAGGGGGTCTCTATCGCGGTACACAGGTCGCTTTCTCACGAGATCCTAGATGCCTGCGTAGATCCTCAGGGTCGTTATGTGTTTCTTAAGGTGAGAATTGCCGGATCCTTACTAACTGTCGCCAATTGGTATTTACCCAATATATTTCAGACAAAAACGTGTAGATTGTACCTAACGCGCCTGACAGAATTTGCAGAGGGATCAGTCGTCATCGGAGGTGACCTCAATTTCACCCTGGACCCGGCAGCTGACTCTTCTTTGGGTAAGAGATCTATACCTAACAAAAAACTTGCCTCCCTGAAAGGGTATCTTCACACTCTGAGACTCCTTGACATCTGGAGGATTCTAAATCCACAGGGGAGGGATTTCACATATTTTTCTCCAATACACAATTCTTACAGTAGAATTGATTTATTTTTCATAAGCCATAGCTTATTATCATGGAACCCCAAGACGAACATAGGAGACATTTTTCTCTCTGATCATGTCCCCGTTTTCTTGTCCCTTACACTACCTGATACTAGTAAACGACCATGGACCTGGAGACTGAATGACCACTTACTGAAAGACGAGTTGTGCATGACAGAGGTAAGAGAGACTATCCAATTCTTTGGTCGGGATCATGCTGCAGACCCCACACCTCCACCCACTAAGTGGGAAACTTTGAAATGTGTTTTGAGGGGGGTTTTCATAAAGCATGGTACCCGTCTGAAGAAAAATAACTCAGAAAAGATAGAGAACCTCCTCTCTCAGATCCATACTTTAGAAAATTTACACAAGCGGAATTTATCTAGTTTGGCTTTAGTTGACTTGACGTTGAAAAAGACAGAACTTAAAAACTTACTGGACCAAAAATATCGTAATTACACTGAGAAGTCTAGGAGTTATTTTTACTCCAACTCAGACAAGTGCGGGCATCCCCTGGCCAGATTGCTCCACCCCTGATTGAATCCGCCTTACGTTCCATTTATATCAACCAATAAATTTAGACGTACGTTTATCCCAAATGAAATTTTGGAGGAATTCAGGGAATACCATTGTACACTTTACAACATCAAGGGACACTTTTCCGATCTCTCATCCCCTGCGTTGTCAGAAAAAATTAAAGCATATATTAACCAGACGGCAATCCCATCTTTAGCTAAAGAGACAGCTGCAATACTAGAGGAAGATTTCTCTGAGAAGGAGTTGTTCCAGGCCATTCAGGCTACTCCATCAGGGAAGTGTCCGGGCCCCGATGGGTTTTTACCCAATTTCTACAAATCTCTTAAGTCCCAGCTAGCTCCAACAATGCTGACGGCCTTCAATGCTATACTTCAGGGATCGAACTTTGTGCCTCAGTCCTTGGAGGCCCACATCAGCGTTATTCCCAAACCAGGGAAAGATCCATCTTTGGTTTCAAACTACAGGCCGATTTCGTTATTAAACGTGGATGTAAAACTTTTCTCTAAATTACTAGCTGATCGTTTGGCACCATTTCTCCCTTCTATGATTAACGCAGACCAGGTGGGCTTTGTCAGAGGCCGGGAAGCTAGGGATAACACTATTAGAACCCTGCTCCTTATAGCTAAGGCCAAAAGCAGCTCGACTCCACTAGGCCTAATTTCTGTGGATGCCGAGAAGGCCTTTGACAGAGTCCAGTGGGGGTTTATGAAGGAGGCGCTGATACAACTTGGCCTGGGCCCAAGGTTCTTACACGGAGTCCTATCCCTATACTCCACCCCTTCCACTAAAGTAAAGATAGGGGGAGCCCTGTCCTCTTCATTTAAAATAGCAAATGGTACTAGGCAGGGATGTCCATTGTCACCCCTGCTGTACATTATCGTAATGGAATACTTGGCCACGGCACTTAGAACCAATACAAGTGTTCACGGGATCAAACAAGGACGGAACCACTACAAATTGGCCTTATTTGCCGATGACCTCCTATTATATGTTTCACAACCGATGATATCCATCCCCTCCTATTCTTAAGGAGTTTGAACGGTTCGGACAATTAAGCAATTTTAAGGTGAACTGTACCAAGACCGAGGCACTTAATATCTCTCTGCCAGGAGACTTGGTTTCTCATCTATCTAGACAGTACCCGTTTAAGTGGAAGGCAGAGTCCATTAGGTACCTAGGAGTCTATATACCGAATGATCTTAAACAATTATTCAACATGAACTATCAGACCCTTTTGAGTAGCGTGGAATTGGCATTTACCTCGTACAGACTTCTAAAACTATCCTGGTTTGGGAGAGTGAATGTTGTCAAAATGGATGTCTTGCCCCGTCTCTTATACACTTTCCAAACAGTCCCTGTCCGATTCGATAGGGTTTTTTTCTCCAAACTGCAATCTATGATTCTCAGATTTGTCTGGGGGGGCAAGAGACCCAGATTAAGAATGAATATTCTCACCTTGCCTAAATCCAGAGGAGGAGTTGGTTTACCTAATATGCAGACGTACTTTTTGGCTGCCTCTCTCATTAGAGTCCTAGACTGGCACTACAATGCGTCTTCCAAGAGGTGGGTGGGGGTGGAGCAGGAGGGACTGAGGACCCCGTTGAAGCACTTACTTTGGATTTCTCCTAGAGACCTTGCAGACATAGAGCCCCTGACGGATATGACCAGGACGACCTTAAGGATATGGCACTCAGTGACGAAAATCCTCCACCTGGATGATAGCCTCAGCCCTCTGACCCCCCTTTTCTCCAATCCATCTTTCTCTCCTGGATTTGGAAGACAGAGATCTCTATGTTGGCGAAGTGTGAGTGATACCCGATTGGGCCAAACTCTGTCTGACGGTGATTTACCCTCGTTGGCAGAGCTACAATCTAAAGATCCAACGAGACCACTTAGGTGGTTTGAATTTTTTCAGTACAGAGCATTTCTATACTCAGCTGACCACTCATGCAGGGTGAGATCGACGCCCAATGAATTGGAAAAATTATTCCAATTGGAGTCTCTCCCGAGCCACAAAATTTCGGCCCTATATCAGGCTTTAGGGTCCTTGAGAAATCAGGGCACTCTTTATTTCCAGCGCGCATGGAAAAGGGAACTAGGGAATAGCATTTCAGAGGATGATTGGCGGAAATGCTTTATACTTACCCATAAACTAGTTAGCACTTGTGCTGCACAAGAAAGAGGTTACAAGCTGCTCACTAGATGGTATCTATGTCCGACGACTCTTCGGAGCATGTTCCCTGGAACCTCTGACACATGCTGGCGCTGCGGTGAAGAGACAGGTACAATGCTGCACATTTGGTGGAGTTGTAGGAGAATCCGGCGGTTTTGGTCCGAGATATTTAACACATACACCCGGATAACGGGTAAACAAGTGGACCGTTGTCCAGAATTGGCACTACTATCTATCTTTCCTGGCCCTATTGGACTCCAAAAGAAATATATTCTTCGCTTTTGTGTCTCGGCTGCACGTGCTGTGATCCCGAGGTTTTGGAAATCTACCCGGGTTCCATCCCTACTTGACTGGTTCAGGGAGCTGATGGACATTTTCCGAATGGAGGAGCTTTCTGCAGAAGCATCAGGATCTCGTGATAAATTCTCGCGGATTTGGTTCGATTGGATTATTTTCCAAGATTTTGCCAACTTTAAGAGTATCTTGACTGATACGGCCATATTGACACGACCTCTGGTAGATGGGGAGCAGGAGTAACCTGTACCTTCCCTCTCTCCCTGGTCCTACCCTTCTCATTACTTGGCCCCACTTATCCTTGTACTATCCCTCTTTCTGATTCTTACTCATCTTCTTTCTTTTTTCTACTTCCTCTATTTCGATATATTTCTTCTACTACTTCTAGTAGTTTTAAGTCTGTACCCATCACCCCCTGGATCTTGATGAATATCGAACAGTATTACATGTACATAGTTACGAGAAGCCCCTGGATAATGGCTTTCCAGGATGGTGGAACAGGCATGGGCTGAGCCTGTAAGCGCCTTTCAGCAGCAAGACTAAAAGGGTGACACTCTAACTACTGGGAAATTCCAGTGGAAGGAGCAAGGGGATATTGATTCTCGGTGGAGCTCTACTCCTCCGTGAAACCAGTTTCTTTCTCCACCCAAAGAAGAGCTATATAATTGTTTATCTGTTTAACTTGAATTGTTATTTGAGATATAGCTGATAAGTCACCAAGAGAGGTGCTACTGAATTATGAATGTTTTTTCTACTGATGATAGCTCCACTATGTTTTATCTTATTTCTTACCAAGCTGTTAACTGAATATATGTATATCCTTGTTATGCCATTCAAAACTTAATAAAATAAGATTAACCATAAATTTGAATACTCCTTTGCTTGAATTGATATCAGACCAGGAATGTCCAGTAATGTGAATACATTAAAAGAAGAACGAGAAAAGGAACATTTAGGAAATCTCAAATATTTAAACCATTAGGCTTATTGTGCAAACAGAATTTAAGGTGGCATCCATACATAAGATATGAAATGAAAAAAGTAACTTCCTTAGAATGTTAAAATTTGGCTGTTTCTGCCACCTTGAGATGTGAGAATGCTGTAAACCTACAGCTGTGAAAATAACTATTCTGTATACATCTGTCTACAGGAGAGAACTGAACGGATGGAAAGGATATGAGGTTATTTACAGTTTTACAGAACATACCTTGTCATGGCAAAATAAATATAGTAAATGTCTATGAACTGGTAATTGCAGAAATGATATTGAGCACTTAAAATTACTTATTTTCATTTCAAACATTGATAAAATTTGTTGTCCACTATTTTGATGATGATGATCTAATCTACCGTTATGTCATTAATATCCTATCCATGGGATTCTGACATAAGGCACACACACAGAAGAGCTGTTACCACCTTTGGCAGAGGCCAAATGTAAAATGGCTCTGTAACTAATTATTTTTGTTAAAGAAATTTTAAACAAACAAGGGATACATAAATAAGAAAGGGAAGTAGACATTTAGACACACCTAAAATACAGAAAAATCTGGGAATTTACAGTAATAGTACAGCTGTTTTGGTACAATATGTAAAAGAAAAGAATGATAACATACACCCAAATATCTTAAAGATTCAAAAGAGAGAAAATAAAATTTTAAATAAATCTGAGTTTTATTTATACAAGAAAAAGAAATCAATTTGATAAGATATTGTACAATTCTTCACCTTGATAAACAGAATATAAAATTTACGTCAATTAACCTTATTCAACAAGGTAGGAGAATAAGTTGTGATCCAGTTTTCCCACCTTCCCAAGAATTTTCCAAAACTGTTATTTCTAATAGCATAATTATGCTCAAAGATACTTTGTTGTGAGATTCGTTCAATCAAGTCTGTCACAATAGGTTGTTCACTTTTTTTCCATCTAGCAACTATTAAGATTTCGTCAGTGAGTAGAATATGGGAGATTAAAAATCTATCAGTTTTGGGAAGGTCTTCAATGCCTATAGAGAAAAGAGCTAATTGTGGGGATATTGTTAATTTGAGACCTGTGACTTTAAAACAAGCATCTTTATATCCGACCAATAGTTTACTAATTTAGGACAGCCCTAAATAATATGGGATAGTGTCCCAGTTTTGTGGCATTCTCTCCAACATAAAGATGACATAAGAGGAAAAATTAGATTTAGTTTAGTAGGGGTCCAATACCACCTTGACAATGTTTTGTGGTAGGATTCATGTATGGTTGGCACATGTGGTATGAGAATAGGATATATCTATGGTCTTGGCCATTTTTGAAAGATCAAGTTTTATTTTTAATTCTGTCTCCCAAGCTGAAAAGTAAGAGAGATTGGAAAGTTCAGTTTCGTCATTAAAAATCTTGTATAAGGTATTTGTCTTCCAATTAAGAATTTTAGTTGGATTATCTAATAACTCGACAATGGGTTGTGGAAAAACTAGCTTGGGATTGTTTTTTGCAAAATATTCAGTAATGAGCCTCCAATTAGTCCTCTCATGTATTGGAAGTAGGAATTTATTTTTTAAATAGAGAAACGTAGTTAGGGAGTCTCCTTCAAATAAATCGCCTACGTATAAAATGCCTCTATCAATCCAATTTGATAGATCAGTTTTTGGAGTAAGACTTTCCAACACATCTAAAGGAATTTTTACTAATTTAATCAGATTAAAATGCTATGAAGCATTTAATAAATTTCTGCATGCTAAAGCAGTTCATTTTTAGAGCAGGGAAGTTGGGGGGGTTGAGGGGTCTATTACATAGTAGATAAGCATAGCATCTAAGTTACAGTTTTTTATAAATGATTTTTCAAGAGATACCCAGGATTTGTCACATGAATCGTAAAACCACTTTTGAGATCATTTGATAATAGAGGCTTAGTAATAATTGTAGAGGTTAGAAAGGCCCAAACCTCCTAGTTTTTTGCTTTTTTCTAAAGAAGATCTAGCCACCCTCTGTTTTTTGTTCTTCCATATAAAAGATCTGAGCTGAGATTGGAATTTGCCAAACCATAAAAATTTTGGGAGCATAATCATTTTGAAGGCTTCAATTCTACTAAGCCAAGAAAGTTCAAGTTTGGAAAGATGTAACAAATCTGAATGAACAGATTTAAAGAGGTTAGTTAAGTTTTCACGAACTGAAGAAAAGCCAGGCTTGGAAATAAAAATACCCAAATAAGAAATTTAATTTTCTTGCCATGTATAATTAAATTCTTCTTTCAAATACATGAGAAAAGTCTCATTGATGTTAAATTGTAAAATGTGTGATTTTAGTCTATCTATGTTATATAGGGACACGAGTGAAAATTCTTCAATAGAAAAAGTAAGATACCTCATAGATTTTAAGGGGTTAGAGATGGTTACAAGGATGTCATCTGCAAATAAAGCAATTTTATATTGTTGGTGATCTGATACAATGCCTGTGATGTTATTATTTTTTCTTATTTTTTTCTGCGAAAGGCTCAATGAAAAAAGCGAATAAAATAGGTGATAAAGGACATCCTTGTCTTGTACCATTTGACAAGTTAAATTTTTGAGAGGGTGGACGATGTATACGGACCTGCGCTGCATAGACCAGAAAGATCAGACGGTGTTCATCATTGTAGTGTTTATTTCCGACGTGTTTCGGAGTTAGTCCCAACTCCTTCCTCAGGAACTTTTCCCTGAGGAAGCAGTTGGGACTAACTCCGAAACGCGTCGGAAATAAACACTACAATGATGAACACTGTCTGATCTTTCTGGTCTATGCAGCGCAGGTCCGTATACACGGTCCACCCTCTGCAATTTTGAACTATGTTAACCGTTGTGGTGTGGATCCTTGCAGCAGCTTTTTGCCCTGAAGCTGGTTGTGTGCTACACAACCTCTCTAGGTGAGTGACTAGTTAAATTTAGTCCACCTTTTTACCAATGATAAGACCCTATTGCGCTTCTCTTTCCCTTTTCTAGTATTGAAGTTAAATTTTTGGGATAGAAAGTTGTTTCAATAGACTTTTGCCGACATATTTTTATACATGGCTTTGATAGAATTCAAAATATTGCCACAAAATCCAAATTTCTCTATGGTATGACAGAGAAAGGAAAAATGAACTCTATCAAAAGCCTTCTCGGCGTCTAAGGCTAAGAAGGTAGTAGGTGATTTAGATTTTTCAGTCTCTACGGCAAGGTCTAACGCTCTTCTTGTAGCGTCTATTGTAGAGCATCCTGGTATGAAGCCAGTTTGGTCAACATGGATTATCTTACCAATATATTTTTGAATTCTATTAGAGACTAATTTGGCTAAGATTTTTGTATCACTATTCAAAAGAGAAATTGGCCAATAATTTTTGGTATCAGAAAGGTCCCCTTTTTAGGTGAAACCAATATTACGGCTTCTAGCATGTCTTGGGGAAGGGTACCTTGATTCACAGAATGATTAGCCAATCTAGTGAGAAATGGTGTTAGTTAATCCTCAAATCTCTTATATAGTTCATTTTGAAAGCTGTCAGGGCCTGGTGACTTCTCATTTTTTATATTTTTTATCACATTGGAAATTTCAAGGGATGCATATGGGAGGTTGATATCTTCCAAATCTAGTTCATCTAATGTGGGTAAAATTAGGTCTTTTAAATATTCTTTAATGTACTGGTCAGAGGGTTTTGGGGTGTTGGGGTCGTTCTTCAGATTGTATAAAGTGGAGTAATAAAGGGCAAAAGTATTAGCGATATCTCTCAGATGTTTAGGAGTATGTCCTGAGGGATCTTTAATTTCTTTAATACAAGTTTTCAATTCGTGGTGTCTAATCTTTGCCGCCAAACGTTTTGAGGGTCTGTTATCTGAAAAATAATATTTGGTTTTAAGTGTTTGAGATGTTTTGTCACATTCAGATGTTAATAGGGATTTTAAGTCTAGTCTCAATTTCAGTGGCCAAATTAGCTGTTGGGATAGAAGTTTGCATTTTTTCTAAATTTTTAATTTTATTGATTAAGTTTTGAGATTTTTCTTTGTTCATTTTGTTGAGTCTAGAATTAATCTGAATCATTTTTTCCTCTAAGAACGGCTTTAAAAGCAGACCATACTGTAAAGATCGAAACATCGTCAGTGTCATTTTCTTTAAAATAATTGTTTATGGTCATTTCAATCTCTTTAGTATAAAGGGGATGATTACCGTATATACTCGTGTATAAGCCGACCCGTGTATAAGCCGACCCCCCTACTTTTGCCCCCAAAACCTGGGAAAATTTATTGACTCGTGTATAAGCCGAGGGTGGACCCCAGCACAGGTATACAGCCCCCAGCAGTGTGGTATACAGCAGCCTCCCCAGTGGTATATACAGGCCCCAGCAGTGTTACAGCAGCAGCCCCAGTGGTATATACAGCAGCAGCCCCAGTGGTAGTATACAGCCCCAGTGGTAGTATATAGCCCCAGTGGTAGTATACATACAGCCCCAGTGGTAGTATATAGCCCCAGTGGTAGTATACATACAGCCCCAGTGGTAGTATATAGCCCCAGTGGTAGTATATAGCCCCAGTAGTAGTATACAGCCCCAGTGGTAGTATATAGCCCCAGTGGTAGTATATAGCCCCAGTGGTAGTATACATACAGCCCCAGTGGTAGTATATAGCCCCAGTGGTAGTATATAGCCCCAGTAGTAGTATACAGCCCCAGTGGTAGTATATAGCCCCAGTGGTAGTATATATACAGCCCCAGTGGTAGTATATAGCCCCAGTGGTAGTATATAGCCCCAGTGGTAGTATATAGCCCCAGTAGTAGTATACAGCCCCAGTGGTAGTATATAGCCCCAGTGGTAGTAAATATACAGCCCCAGTGGTAGTATATAGCCCCAGTGGTAGTATATAGCCCCAGTGGTAGTATATAGCCCCAGTGGTAGTATACAGGGCCCCAGCAGGGCCCCCCTCATAATTTGGCGCCCCCACCTCACTTTCTGGGCCCCCCCGCATGCAGCGCTGCACATATACATTACGTGTCTAGCAGCTGTTACCCTCCGGTGGCAGATCACGGCTCCCGGCTCCGGGCTCCATCTTCCTCGCTGTCTTCCTGCTTTGTGACCGGCGCGATGACGTCATCGCGCCGGTCACATGACAACCAGGAAGACAGAGAGGAAGATGGAGCCCGGAGCCGGGAGCCGCGATCTGCCACCGGAGGGTAACAGCTGCTAGACACGTAATGTATATGTGCAGCGCTGCATGCGGGGGGGCCCAGAAAGTGAGGTGGGGGCGCCAAACTTTGAGGGGGGCCGTATGACTCGCGTATAAGCCGAGGGGGGCACTTTTCAGCCCAATTTTTGGGCTGAAAAACTCGGCTTATACGCGAGTATATACGGTATATAAAAAACTATTGTTTCTCCAAAGCCTATCAGAAATAATATTGGGACCTAGAAAGATTTCAAAAAGTATCGGAGAATGGTCAGACCATTTATTTTCTTAAATTTGGGGAGAGAAAAAATATTGGTAAGAACAAGATCAATTCTGGCATACGATTGATGATGGTTAGAAAGATGGGAAAATTCTATGGAGAAAGAGTTCAGGGAGCAGAAAACATCATAAAGATCTATTTTTGTTAGCCATGGGTCTAAAGATTCGAAATTTTGTCTTGACTTAGTTGAGGAGTCCATAGCTCCATTGGGAACAATGTTAAAATCTCCAAATATAACTAATTCTCCTTTCTGGTTTTCACCTACAATTTTAATTAATTTATTTAAAAAGATTTGACCTTTGTTGGGTGCATATAGATTAACCCTAGAACGCATACCCGTAGAAATCTACACATTCACGCACATGGGGCCTTTTAGGCCTATTTACAATTATCATGGAATAACTCAAAAAAATACTTTTCAAAGTTTATTGCAAAGTAAGGATGCATTCCTACTAGCGCTGGGGTCCGCCAGGACGGGATTCCGTAATGGATCTTACCTCCTGGTGACCTCAGCTAAAGCTGGCGGACGCATACCTTGGGCCTCGCAGGCCTGCCAGGTTACCTGTTTTCTATTTTCTGTAAAATTACTTTAGTTAGATTTTTGAAACTCTAGGTATTCCTCAGGTATATAGTTGTTAGTAATTTCCATTTGTTCATATATTTTTATGTTATAGGCATTTCGGTATAACAACCTTTTTTTGGGACTACCCCATATTCACGCACCTGGGGCCTTTTAGGCCTGTGTGCAAATAACACGGAGTAACTCAAATAAAAATACTTTTCAAAATTTATTTTACAATTGCAAAGTAAGGATGCATTCCCAGTAGCGCTGGGGTCCCCCAGGAGGGGATCCGCAATGGATCTGACCTCCTGGTGACCCCAGCTAAGGCTGGCGGAATCGTGCCATTCCGGCAGCCTTAGCTGGAGTTACCAGGAGGTCAGATCCATTATGTATCCCCTCCTGGTGGACCCCAGCGCTACTTGGAACACAGCCTAAGATGCGTATATTTCAAAACAGAATTATGTGCATAAAACCGCAGCAGTACTGTTCCAAAAAATATTCGTTTTAGATGTTCTATTTAAACGTTTTGATGGATCCACTACTTCTTCATCATCTTGAAGAATCGCTGGACGATGAAGTTGATACATTAGCTGGTGGCATGTACTCTTTATCAGACAAAGAAATTTCACTTTCATCATCACTATAAAAAATGATTGCCTCGATTTCATGGTCAGTCAATCCCCTGGAAGTAGACTGTGCCATTGTAATTTTAGATGTCAGTAAACTAAAAAGAAAAATAAAAAAGATTACAATCAGGCTTGTGCACTGTAAACAGTATGTGATAAGACTCTTTGTTAGGGTCCCAGCACACCAAGCGATATAAAGCAGGCAAAGTGCAGCCCCCCTCCTCTTACCTCCAACAGATCACTTTCTTGTAGTGCAGTAGAAGCCTCTGGTTTTGGAGCTCAGAAAGTTTCTATTTCCAGACAAAAGAAAGCTGACTTCTTCCTCCAAAGTCTCTCCAGCAATTAGGACAAAAAGACCTGCGATGAGGTCTGAGACACATGACTTTGTGAGGGAGCCTACCTTCCAAGATCACATGACCATGTTGTCATGCAGAATCCACACTCTTCCCAGCAATAGCAGAGTCATAAAAGTTCTTCCCCAGCAACAATACAGACAAAAAGACTGAGTATCACATGTAAACCTAGTACAGGCCTAAAAGGCCCCAGGTGCGTGAATATGGGGTAGTCCCAAAAAAAGGTTGTTATACCGAAATGTCTGTAACATAAAAATATATGAATAACTGGAAATTACTAACAACTATATACCTGAGGATTACCTAGATTTTCAAAATTCAAACTAAAGTACTTTTACAGAAAATAGAAAACAAGTAACCTGGCAGGCCTGCGAGGCCCCAAGTATGCGTTCTAGGGTTAACTAAGGTAAATAAGGTATCATTTAATTTACAAATAAGAATTAAGTATCTACCATTCGGATCGTCTATTCTTAACAATTCTTCAAAAGATAGTGAGTTCTTAATTAAAATAGCTACTCCCCATTTTTTCTTAGTGTTGTTCGCACAAAAAATATTGGGGACGTTTTTATTTTCTAATTTGGGAGGGTTGGGCTAAAGAAAATTTAGTCTCCTGTAATCCAACTATATCCGCCTTGCATTCATTTATTAGTTTCCATACAAAATAACGTCTCTGTGGGGAATTAAGGCCATTGACGTTCTTTGAGAGGATTTTAAGTGACATAACTCAACCAAAGGTTCTGGTTAACATAGCTGAGAATGCTAAATAATTTGAGTAAAATTACCATTATTGAATTAAAAAGGGTAAATCCTATGATGCTCATTAATGTTAAAAGGAACAAAGAGGGAATTGTTTGTTTTAAGAGATCCTTCATATAAGGTTCCAGCTGGTCGAATCTTATAGATTCTGTGATCCCTCTAATTTTTACATTTTGTCTCCTATCCTGTCCTCCAAGTCCGTAAGCTTATTTTAAACTGCTATAAGTTCTTCCTTTAAAGCATGATGTTCTTTCTCTAAGTTTTAATTTTTTTGTGTAAATTCAAAAACTTCAGTCTCATTTTTGTCCGTTCTATGGGAAAGAGAATTCATAGAGTGTCGAAGTTTGTCAAAGCGATCATTGAGATCCAGCCGCATAGATTGTTTAAATGCTGAAAATATCCCTTTAAAGAAATTTTGATCTATGGGCTGCTGCCAGTTGAAAGTATGAAGGGGATCATCGACCTCTAATGAAGAAGGGCTTTCTGTTCAAATTCTTTGTTTAGCTGGACATTTGTGAGGAGATGTATCCTCCCCTGAGTCAGAGGTCTCTAAAACTGCCAGTTGGTTATGACGATGGCCTTTCAAAGCCAGCTCTTTTCCTTTTTGTTTTGGTGCTTGTATATCATGCGTGGTAGTATTATCGTCTACCGCTTCCCTGTCTTGGGACCAGCTGTCCTTGTCATATGGTGTAGATCTAGCTGGTGATCTAGAACGATCCCTTGTATTATCACCAGCAGCTAGAGGATCTTTACTGAATGGTTTACCTCTATCTCTTTTTTTGTCTGTTTTTTATTTTGTTGATGTCATATTTAAATACTGTTTAATTGTATAATCTTATATAATAAAGAGATAACTAAAATAACAGGGTCAAGGATTAATTTAGACCTTAAGATGTGAGGGATATAGCAGAACGCCTCTAAAAAAGTGTGTGTAACTGTAATATAGAGTGTCTAAAAACTTCAAATAGAAATCCAAGTTTTGCTATACAGTAGAGTTTTAAAATAAGAGTAGAAAATATGGTGCAGTAAACAATCATGCCAAAATCTTAACCGTAATAGAATATATCTGTAGTAGTTGAGGCTTATTCAGTCCGAAAACAAATCTAATTAAACAAAATATTATAAAATGTGTAATATTGTGTTATCTATACATCTATGGTTATGAGAACTTAGTAAGTCCGTAAGTAATCAGTTATAAATGAGAAGCAATATAAAACACAGTATTTATGTTATTTACTTTTATCCATAAAGAAAGAAGGAGGCGGCACTCATTGGACCGGTGAAGAGTCCAATGATCTGTTCAAGAGTAAGCACTACTCAAAATGGGCTCCGTCATCCCGGCACCTCCCTCCCCGCACCCTCCACCTGATGTAATACCACGACTGGAATAAAGAAACCTGTCTTCACTGGTCCAATGAGTGCCGCCTCCTTCTTTCTTTATGGATAAAAATGACTATGTTCTACGGCTGAGCAACGCTGGACCTGGTTCTGTGCCACAATTTCAATCGCAGCAACATAAGGTCAGTGCCCGGTTTTCTTTCTACATGCAATTATGTTATTTACACTGGTTCTATTTAAAAGTATTATAAACAGAATGCTAATGCATCATTAATTTTTTAAGAGTCTCATCAGCGTTATAAAGGTATTAATGAGGCGTGCAGCAACATCAAAGCTGTGATAAATAGACGTTAATCCGTCACTAAAAAGCCAGAGTTATTGTAAAAAAGCACTATTAATATTTGTAGTATTATAAAAACCAGAATATTAGAGTTACAATATAGTAGCTACACTAACCACACTATAGTGTTATCAAATTGTTGATATGAGTGACATCTCCTATATACTCTGTTTTAGATGCAAATATGGGATCAGGAGCTATCAGGGGTCTATCCTAATGAAAATATAAGCCCAAAAGAGAATCCTAATAAACCAAATGACCTGGCATAAAAGACCTTATTCCAAATATATGGAAAAATTGTATTGAATAGAGAAAAGTAAGATTGAGGAGATCACACGAGAGATGAATCTCAGAGACAGACAAAGAGAAAGAATAAATAGAAGCAGAATATAGTTTAGAAGAAAGCTTTAGACAAAACAGGGAGAGAAAATTACCATTTCTATAGTTATAAGATATCAATGGTATTCAGTTCCAAGCAGCTAGAAGGATTTTCCGCAACGCTGATGTGTCGGTAAAGTCAAATGAAGTCTTCCAAGTATATCCCGTCTCAGATCAGTCGCCAGATCTCAGTTCACCGCCGTTGCTCCGGCGTTTATGCGAGGACTCCAAGTAGCTTAAATGATGAATTAGAACATGGCAGCATCCCAGCGCCCCATTTTTAAACAAAGTTCCACAGGTCTTCCCGATCTTAAATCCACACTGCAAGTCTTTCCAGGCAGTCGTTAAGACCCTATTAGTGACAGATAGTACAGTTTGCAGCCAATGATTTCTCCCACCGCTGACAGCGACGCCACATCGGTTTTCCACAACTCTGCTACTTCAGCGGGGTTAAATGAGGATCTCCAGTGTATCCTGCCACAAATCAGCTGCAAAATTGCAATTCAATGCCTTCGCTCCAGCGTCTAAGCAAGAGCTACAGGCAGCTTAAATGATAGATTAGGACACAGCAGTGTTCCCGCATCCCTCTTCAAACAGGATTCCGCTGTCTATGCTGCCCTCCAAAACTAAGGACACACAGTGGGAATTAACAGTGATTTTTAGCCACCAACAGTCTGAATAGAAGTCCAAGGGTCAGACCGACTCACCTTCTTTGACAGCTGTCAAACAGGATAAGATGATTTTCCGCAGTGTTGTTGTATCAGTGGGACCAGAAAGAATCCTCTGGGGTAGCCTACACCAGGTCAGCTGTAAGTATTGCGGTCTGCAGCTTCTGCTCCGCTGCTATTATGGGTGATTCTGGGAGACTGAGTAATAAGCTGGAGCGATCAGAAAAATACCAATCTATCCAAGATCAGGCTCCACGGATTTTCCCAGTCCCGCAGCCACACCACAAATAACCTCAAGGGCTGGTCAGCACCTTTATAAGTCAAGTAGAAAATCCAGAACAAGCTCGACGGGTAATGTTAATATAGTAGCGGTGCAGGAACAGCTGATCAGGGAGAAGCCAAACTCTGCAGCTGTGTAGCTGCTTCAGCCACAACAAGCACAGTCTCCCAGGAAAGTTATCCTATATCCAAAAATACCTTATCAGGACGAAGGAGGCTGTAAATAAAATCCAGGGTAACAAACAAATCTCCGGATGATAGTTGTATAAGAATCCAGCCCCCGCTCAGCTGACAGCTCAGCAGTGTGGGACCTTATGCAACAGCAGCTCTCCAGAACAGCGGTGGTAAAATCCAGGGAAAACAAATAGATAAACTGTCCAAAAGGTGGTCCAGGATGATCCAGAAGTACTCCAAAGGGAAATCCTGTAGCTTTGGTGGGTCTTCAGCTCCTATGGAGCTAAATTCCTGTGGCTTTGCAGATCATAGAGCAGGAGCTCAAGCTACCCACGTCCTTTCAGCTTGAGCTTCAGGCCACGCCCCTGTAAAATGGCTCTGGACACTGTATAGTGGCTGTTCTAGGGAATTCAGCCTTTATTAATGATGCAATTAAACAGTGTACGGAGTCATGCTATTTTGTACACTGTTTATCTGTTATCTTCTCCAAAGACGTCAAAATCTAACCAGCATTGGTGTCTAGTGCTGGACTCCCACATTTCCCTGGGATAGGAAATCTGTATCAAAGTAGTGAACCACAAACACTGCAGGGTATCCAATCAACAAGCTTATTGGGTGTAGGCACTTCCGCAGCCATCACACCAATCCGAGTACTGGCATTGCTGTGATTGGCCAGCCATATTGTGTCATCAGGTCTATATAGGACCCAGCAAGGCAATGCTCAGCACACACCATCCTATGTAGGTTTAAAAAAGCAAAGTCCCCTCTAAACATTGTACTCTTTCACCATTTAGTGCCCTTCATGGATGCACCACTGCATATTGTACTTTTTCACTCTTTAGTGCTTTTACGGATGCACCACTGACTGGGAAGGCCATCTAACCATGGGGCTTCTCAGCTTGATCATACCAGCTCCCAGCTGTCTGCTATACCTTGGCTGACCATCAAAATTAGGGGAGAGCTATCATGATTTTGTTTATTATTTAGCCCTTCTCCACATTTTATATACCTCAGAAATGAGTTCTTTATTCTAATTCAAATATGTGTCTTGTACCCAGTAGTTTTAGAGAAAACCTGGAGATCCCACAAGTAATTTTGCTCCAAAAACACTTTATTGAGAAACACACAGGTAACAATTAAAAAAACAAAAGGTCATGACAACAGGATCACAGAGAAAGGAACGATTAAATAAGAAAAGTGGAGGAAGAAACCTAGAGCCAAAACCTCAGCTAAAGATCAAACCGGTTACAAACAGCACAATGGATAAGGTAATGCCACATAACAGAGCAGTTGAAGGAGAAGGAAAGGCGAAAATCATCTGCGGCAGAGGGTGGCGTAGATTACACCTTTTAGCCCTAACCTGACCAGCAGTGCAGCCCATACACAGAGAAAAAAAAAAAAAAAAAAAAACCCAGCAACAAGCTCAAAAGTTCAGAGATCAAGGCACTTACCCATTATGGAGACCGGATTAAGGATCTAGCAGGAATATGGCTCAGAACCTTCTCCACATTTGTTTGCAGAACAATTTCCCTGCTCCTACCCTTATTTTGCTTTCTTTTGCAGCCCCCTAGTCTTTATTACGAACATTTTACAGCACTAATGTTTGGTTCCCGATTGACATATACAGGCTTTGGGTCTGAGATCCAAGTTCTGGTAAAGTTCGAGTACCAAACTGAATTTTTAACTAAAGCTCGGCCCAAACATCAATGGGTCCATTCATCTTTGATAGGAATGACTCTAATCAAAAAAGATATACGGTAATCTCTAAAAAGTACCTGGATGTAAATGGTTGTAACCTTTCTTGCATCTCATCAGTATTATGGTTCATTTATTGTCCGCAGTGTGAAGACTGATAACAAGAGATGAGCGAACCTTCCCTGAATATGTTGGCCAATTTCAAATTCATCTCGAACATAGCCGATTCAGTTTGTGATTGGTAATCTGAACATTTTCTCCAAAATTTGGAAAACGCGGCTTTGTTCAGAAAATGAGTTTGAAATTTAAAATGGCCCTAAAACTTTCTCTGTTTGTTTGGCGCCAAAACACCTGCCAGATGATCCGCTGGCTGGGGACAACACCTAACATTATATTTAGAAGTGTCCCCAGCCATCGGGTCTACTGACCTGTATAAAGCTGCTGAACATTTTGGAGATTTAAATGAATTTTTTCAAGCTTCCTGGGGTTTGCAGGTGTTTTGATACCTACAGGGTGTAAATTTTGAAAATATTGTCTAATGTGGTAGCAGCTGTGAAGTCCAGAAATCTTACAATGCCCATAAAACATCCATTTAAGAGCGCTTAATATTTTTTAGGAAATTTTTAAAATATTTTTTTCAATTCTTTTTTTTTTTTATTATTATTTACAAGTTTCACAAATGGATGAAATGGAAATTAGACTATTTTTGACTGATCCACCCAGTCAGTGATTCTGTCATAGAAGGAAATTACAGAATGACTGACTGGGTGAATCAGGGAAACGAAGTAGATATATAAGAAAAAAATTCTTTATTTTCTTAAAACTCCTCCACACACCCTCACCAATTTATTATCAAAAATGGTCCCACAAAGCTCTGCTGATAATCCAATAGGGAACAAAGACTCCTCCACACACACTTGTTCACAAATTTATTTAATAAAATATCCTGGAATACCGACGTAAGTAAACTTAGAAGACTTTACCACTCATAGGAAAATCCGATTCTGTCGTTGCCCTCTGCGACTGCGATACCCAGCATGAGTGGTGAAGTCACATAAGGTTACTGACGCCATCACCGCTCTCGCTGGGTGGAAGCACTGCGACAACTGTGATATCCCGTGAGAGTGGTGATTACATCAGTAACCTTACATGACCTCACTGCAGGGGTGCAACAATGCAGTCGCAGGGTCACGGCAGCAATGGAGTCCAGTTGCACAGGGGTACACTGACCCCATCACCTGCTTCAGCTGGTTCTGTGTTCTCCTTTCAGGTCCCTGCACTGTGATACATGCTGCTGTGAGCCAACGTTTGAGGTGCAGCGACAGCAGGCCCACACATGATGTCACTGTAATGTGCATACCCCCTGTTGTGGCACTCTGATATCAGCTGCCAGGCCAGCCACTGTTCAATGGCTACATTAGGACACCAGGTGACATGGGATTAGAGGAGAGGTGAGTGGAATGTTTTTATTTTAAATTATGTGTTAGGGATAGTACGGGGACACATAACAGGATGGGCACTCTGTAAACCAGGATGGGGACATATATGCAAGAAGGAGGACCATATACAAAAAGGGGATATTTATATAAAAAGGATGACCATAAACACCAGGAAGGGGAGATGTATACCAGGAAAGGGATTATATATACCAGGATAGGGGATATATATTCCAGGAAGGGGATCATATAAACTAGGAAGAGGAAATATGTAGCAGGAGGAGGACAATATATACCAGGAAGAGGAGATATACATCCCAGGAAGTGGAAATATATACCAGGAGGAGGACCATTTATACAAGGAGGAGGACCATATATACCGTACTGAGAGGGGGACCATATATACCAGGACGTGGATCATATATACCAGGAAGGGGAAATATATACCAGGAGGAGGAGTATATATACCAGTAAGAGGACTGTATATACAAGGAAGGGGATCATTTATACCAGGATGAGGACATATATACCAGGAAAGGGATCATCTATACCAGGAGAAGGACCATATATACCAAGTCTGGTACCATATATACAAGGAAAGGGACTATATATACCAGGAAGGGGATCATAAATACCAGGAAGTGGAAATATATACTAGGAGGATGAACATATATACAAGGAAAATGACTATATATATCAGAAGGAGGAACATATATATCAGGAAGAGAAGATATATACCAGGATGCCCTTGGTAAATGGCGAAAGGATCTGCGAGAGTAGGCCGAACGACAGCCACCTGCCTGGAACATTGAACCAGAGGTCAAGGGAGAAGCCAATGATGCACCCGAGGCCATGAAAGCAGGTACTGCTGTGATCTCAGTAGTCTCTACTGGCTTACTGGGTCCCTTAAATGCCCCTCCGACAATTAACCCTGGCCAGGTCTCTCAACTAATGGACTGGGAGAGTGGAGCGATTTCAAATGCTAGATTGCCACTCGCAATAAAGCCAGAACTCTCCCCAGGGCCGAGAAACCATGGCTGAGATGGTGTATTTTCATTGGGTCCAGAGAGGGGACGCCATGATGGGGTTCCAGGTAGGTGATGCAGAGGCAACAGGGGACTTGTTGGAGGTGGTTCCTGAGAAAAAGTATCTCCGCCAACGTCAACAGCAGAGGGAGGTGGAAGAGAAGGAGGCCCAGGCCAAGCGGCAAAAGAATCGTCTCACCGGGCTAGAGAAAAAAAAGTAAAGTTCATAAAGCCTGGACCATGAAGCCAGTGGGGAGCAAGAGAGGTTCCATGGTAGAATTTAATATTCATAAGGGTTACAGTTTTATCAAGGAGCCCCACTTTGTGAACCATTTCTTCGTCAATCGTAGAGACATAGAGAGCCACTTGCGCAGGGGGTCCCCAGGCTGCGACTTTTACACGGGAGTGTGGGTCAAGTATGAACGGCACTTCAGCTCAAAAGCGTGGTATGCTGTGAGGGTAAAGAAAATGATGACGGAATTTCAGTCCCCAGCAATGCGGCACCTGATTCTACTGCAGTCCTAGCTGCGATGACTCCACCAGACACACTGCCCCCAACTGCGAGATGTGATCGCATTCCAACACCAGTACGTACGTGACCAAGACACAGAGACCTTAACCCCATCTGAGAATTCTGGAAAACGAGTTGTTTTAGGTGGAATAGGATCTGACCTGCAGTCACCTCGCTGGCCCGACTGTGGACAGGGCATTCTGTGGAGCTGTGACTATGGTGGAAAGATGCAGATACTACCTGGTAGAGGAGGTTGCCAATTTGCTTATCTGCTACCGTGGAAAAAGCAGAACTAAACTGTTCTTTTTGTAATGTGAATAGTTAGAATAATGCATAATGTGTTGAATAACCTGGCTAGGTGGTAACTCTTGTATAGTTTTTGCAAATGGACGGTATGGATCATAGGACTATGTGTGATCAGGTCTATTCTGTGTATATAGTTTGCACTTCTTAATGTGTTCTTTTTTGGTTAATAAACCAGCATAACAGAGTGCTTCTAGGACAAAAAGCACTCTGCACTTTGAAACGTAACCTGACCACTAAATAACCATCTGGCGTGGCCGAAGGACTTGGTCCAACGTATGGTCTCTGTGCCCTGTAGCCACACCCAAAGGACAAAGTTTAGAGTAGGTTAAGGCGGTTCCCACTAGGTGCTTTTGACTCACTGTAACCGGGTCTTCACGTCGCAGGCGTTTTCTTCTCCTGTCACGGTTCCGCGCCTGCGGCTGTGGGGCTCGGTGGTCAAGATCAATAGGGGTTGGCTGAACAGATAAGGGGTTAATACTTATTGTCGTGACGCTACCTGCGGGAGTTCCGGTGATTTCACCGGCGCTGCTTGGGTCTCCAGGGGATGTTCAGCAGCAAGATAGGACGCTCCCCACAGGACGAGCGGGAGTCCCCGGGGCCAGGAGCTGCACTGGGTGGTGTATGGCAGCTTTGTAGTACTGCGTGTTAGTTCCAGGAAGAATGCGTGACACACACAAAGTCTTTTACGTACCTTTACTGGTGAAAACAGGTACACTCGGACAGAGTGATGAGGTTGACACTCCTGGAGTTTCACAGCAAGCAGTGTGTAGGCTTCCGTTCTCTGTCGTTCTGGTGGGGTCGGGTGGATATAGAATCCTGCCGGACCTGGTTATACGTTCGGTGGAACGTGATTCACCTGGTTTAACTGCACTGAGGGCACTGTTAAAGGGATGAAGCAAAATCTATCCTCTTCCCTGGGCTCTCATCCGTGGGTGCTTCAGGTGAACAGGGGGCTAAACTCCCTGTTAGAAGTGCTGGTTCTCTGTGGTTGGCGTGGTAGCTCGGTTCCAGTAACCGGTTGGTGAGGGAGAGTTAGGATAACTCTTGTGTCCCTGAGAGGTGCTTTCTCCTTTCCTATGACCCCAGTTGCAAGGATCTCTCACTTGCTGGGTCTGCTGATTGGGCCTAGTATGACTCTAGTGCTAGAGGTTGCACACTTCCTGCAGCTCTCCTAGCGTCTGCACACTCTGGTGTTTCTCCCTCCAGGACCCTATTTATAGGGGGAACTGGCTTAAGGTGACCTGTAGAGCTCCCCCTAGAGGCCTGGGGTGAAACAGGGTGTTAAAGGTGTTGAGTTTGTTGTGAGTGCTGCTTGCTGTTTCCACTCCATTTGCGTACCAAGAGTTCTGTGGTGCCCCAACCAGGGTGCCAGGGTGCCACACTTTTGAATCATGCGAGGAAATACCCTGGCTAGGATTCCTTGCAGAATTATGTTGAAAATTTTTACCCTTGTTGCACTTTTGATATTTTTATACTTTTGTATTTTTCTATACAACATTCGAAGAGATGCGCCTCCCATAAAGGGAAGATGTTGATGTTACTGTTTTGATGTGCACATGAAAAAAAATATTTTGTATGTTCTTTGCATAACAACTTAATGCCTGTTTTTCAGCCGCCCATGGCTGCGTACCGCAGGTGGCATCACGAATACCCTTTTTCCCTCTCTTCCCCATCAATCCCTGTTTATTAAATGACACCGCCAGAGTCACGGAGCCGGGTGGCCACCTTGACATCCCCCAAAAAGAACCGTAAGAACTGGCCCGGTAACAAGTACCCCTGGCCCTGGAGTGGGCGTGTCAACTGTATAATCTTTTATGCTTGCTGTTTCATGTTATTCCTCCTGAAATTGTCATTTATTCCCCTATAAATAAACCTTTTAGATGTTTTAACTTCATCTCATGAATGTTTATGGAGCGTGGGCAGGGGTTCTCCTGAGTTGACCCCTGGCAGAAAAGGAAGACTCTTCTGCTTTTTCATAGAGCTCCCAGCAAGTATCAGGTGGAGGCATTGCAACATATTGAGGTGAGAGCTACCAAACAGCCTGACAATGGAGTGACTTAAAGGGGTGTTACATAAACAATAATGAAAGTAATGTTTTAAAGTAAATGGAGCAGAAAAATTATGGTCAAAATAAGGCTGCTTACACATCAACGGTTCTCAGCATTTGCGGCAGTTTTGCCTGATCTGCCGGCAGCCGGAACACTTGCGGCAAGACTGCATGAGGCCTAATGCATTCCCTATGGGATTTGTGGACATGCGGGGCACTTGCGGTTTTGCCCTTGTGGCAAGATTAAAAGCCGCTGCTAGCAGCGTTTTTTGTCCATTGCAGCAAGTGCTGCAAGTGCAAAACCGCAAGTGCCGCACATGTCCACAAATCCCATACGGAATGTATTGGGCCGAACGTAATCTTGCTGCAAGTGTTTCGGCTGCCGCAAATGCTGAGAACTGCTGATGTGAAAGTAGCCTATGTACACTTTCAAAAAGAGTGTGTAAAGTATCATACCTTACCAAAGCTATCCTTTGTTTTGTTACTTGCCCGTGTCTGTACTATATTTATCAATATTTAAATAACCAATATTGAGACATTTGAGGTCCACCCTTGAATCGACCAGAAATCTTGCAAAAATGCCCACTTTTTAGCAGAAGTAGAAAAAGCCCCTTCACTTTTGTGCTTCAGATTACAATATTGCCCCCACTAATCTGTACTGTTGGCAAGTGTATTGTGTGTTTTTTTTGCATCCTTGTGCTACTTAATTAGATATTTCACTTAATAAGAAGGAGCTTAAGGGTCCTAAATAAGTTGTAACTGTTTACTATCTATTGGCAAGCACTAATACAGTAGGTAGGGTTTTAAGTTATTACATATAAGCGAGATATATCTCCACATATATGTGCACATTAAACAGAAAAGTCCAACTCCTGGATATCATTTTTTACAGAAGCACGATCTCTTGATATTTCTTAGATCCCTGTATTTATGTTACTATTACTTAAGATACAGAATCAAGTAAAGTGCACATGCTGGTCATAAATTTCATGGTAATTGCCCATGGGACACGTCTTTTCCACCTGGTGGCTGGAGATAATAAGCTTATTGTCACATCTGTTTGCACTCATTATAGTTTATGGTGTGCACTTAAGTCTTCAATGATCTTCAATATGTGAGTTTTTCATAGAGTATAAATGTGGTTTTTTTCAGAACAAAGTGATAGCATGTAAGAATCTATGATGATTTATCGTCTTTAGCAATGGTTCTGTGAGCAGCCATTTGGCATATTTCTTGTGAAAACCTCACACAGAATCCAAACAACAGTCATGTAAAGTGACTGCTTTCTGAGCCTTGATATATTTCTGAGCCTTTGAAATATTTTAATATGAATAATTGAAAAAGACAGAATTAAAAGCAAAGCCATAAAAAAGAAAATAAAATTATCCTAAAAATTCCAAACATAACATAGCAAAAATGAAACTGGTAGACCCGATGGTTTTGAACTTACCAAACCTTTGGTTAGCGGAGTTCTCAGCCATCAAGTCTTCCAGCAAGTGTTTTGGTCCCAAACCTTCAAGGAAAGTTTTATGGCCATTTTAAAATTTCAAACTTTACCCCAAAAAAGCCACGTTCGCTAATTATTTTAGTAAATTGCTCACGTTTTTTAGTGACGAACCGAATTGTCAATATTAGTGCTGAATTTTAAATTGGTGAACCTTGTTTGGAAAAAAGTGTTCATCTCTAGCCACAATATCTCCAGAACCAATTGGTTAATTGATTTGGGCTTGTGCATATATCTTCATATATAAGTACCTATCACCGGTACCAGAATCAATTAAAAAAATTTTTTGTAATTTTCACAGGCCGCTAATTGTGCAAAAAATAAAATCGATACTCAATATTCATCATGACGCCATTTTTTTAATTTTTTATTTTTTTTTAACGTTTGCTACCGGAGATAGCAACAATCATAGTAATTAACCCCTTCAGGACCCAGCCTATTTTGACCCTAAAGACCTTGGCCTTTTTTGCAATTCTGACCAGTGTCCCTTTATGAGGTTATAACTCGGGAACGCTTCAACCGATCCTAGCGATTCTGAGATTGTTTTTTCGTGACATATTGGGCTTCATGCTAGTATTAAATTTAAGTCGATAAGTTTTGCGTTTATTTGTGAAAAAATCAAAAATATGGCAAAAATTTCACAATTTTCACATTTTTTTTTTTTCTCATAAACAAGAGAGATATGTGACAGAAAAAAGTTATTAAATAATATTTCCCACATGTATACTTCACATCAGCACAATTTTGGAAAAAAACATTTTTTTGTTAGGACGTTATAAGGGTTCAAAGTTCATGAGCAATTTTTCATTTTTCAACCAAAACTTACAAAACCATTTTTTTTAGTGACCACATCACATTTGAAGTCCTTTTGAGGGGTGTACATGACAGAAAACCCCCAAAAGTGACACTATTCCAAAAACTGCACCCCTCAAGCTACTCAAAACTACATTCAAGAAGATTATTAACCCTTCAGGTGCTTCACTGGAACTAAAGCAAAGTGGAAACAAAAAATTGATATTTTAATTTTTTTATCAAAAATGTTCTTTTAGCCTCAATTGTTTCATTTTCACATGGGCAACAGGATAAAATGGATCTTAAAATGTGTTGTGCAAATTCTCCCGAGTACATCGATACCTCATATGTGGTCATAAACCACTGTTTGGGCGCACGGCAGGGCTCAGAAGGGAAGGAGCGCAATTTGAATTTTGGAGCTAATTTTACATTCAAAAAGTGAAATTGCGCTCCTTCCCTTCTGACCCCTGCCGTGCGCCCAAACAATGGTTTATGACCACATATGAGGTATCAGTGTACTCAGGAGAAATTGCCCAACAAATTTTAGGATGAATTTTATGCTGTTGCCATGTGAAAACGAAATAATTTAGGCTAAAAGAAAATTTTTGTTAAAAAAAAAGTACCGTATATACTCGCGTATAAGCCGAGTTTTTCAGCCCAAAAATTGGGCTGAAAAGTACCCCCCTCGGCTTATACGCGAGTCAGTGCTGTATACCGATGTATACATCGGTACATACCGATGTATACATCGGTATACAGCAGCCCCCGCATCCCCAGTAATGCAGGGCCCCCCCAGCGTCTCTCCGGTCACCTGTAAAGGAAACTATACTTATCACAGTGCCGCTGTCCGCGCCCGCTGTCCGCGCCCGCTCGCAGCTGCCGACCGCGATCCTCCATCTTGCGTCTTCTTCCTGTTTCTGTGCTCGTCGCCGGCAATGACGTCATTCCCTGCGACGAGCACAGGAAACAGGAAGAAGACGCAAGATGGAGGATCGCTGTCGGCAGCTGCGAGCAGGTGCGAGCGGGCGCGGACAGCGGCACTGTGATAAGTATAGTTTCCTTTACAGGTGACCGGAGAGACGCTGGGGGGGCCCTGCATTACCGGGGCTGCCTGTATACTACCGCTGGGGGTGCTATATAACTCTGGGGCCCTGTATACTACCACTGGGGCTGTATATACTACCACTGGGGCTGTATAAACCACTGGGGCTGTATATACTGCTGGGGCCCTGTATACTACCACTGGGGCTGTATATACTACCACTGGGGCTGTATATACCTCTGGGGCCCTGTATACTACCACTGGGGCTGTATATACTACCACTGGGGCTGTATATACCTCTGGGGCCCTGTATACTACCACTGGGGCTGTATAAACCACTGGGGCTGTATATACTGCTGGGGCCCTGTATACTACCACTGGGGCTGTATATACTACCACTGGGGCTGTATATACTACCACTGGGGCTGTATATACCTCTGGGGCCCTGTATACTACCACTGGGGCTGTATAAACCACTGGGGCTGTATATACTGCTGGGGCCCTGTATACTACCACTGGGGCTGTATATACTACCACTGGGGCTGTATATACTACTAGGGCTGCGTCTATACTACCACTGGGGCTGTATATACCACTGGGGCTGTATATACTACTGGGGCTGCATGTATACTACCACTGGGGCTGCTGTATCTACCTCTGGGACTGGTGTATACCACACTGCTGGGGACTGTATACTTGTGCTAGGGTCCACCCTCGGCTTATACACGAGTCAATAGATTTTCCCAGGTTTTGGGGGCAAAAGTAGGGGGGTCGGCTTATACACGGGTCGGCTTATACACGAGTATATACGGTACTATTTCATTTTCACAGATCAATTTGTAAAGCACCTGGGGGTTCAATATGCTCACTATCCATCTAGATATGTTCCCTGGGGGGTCTAGTTTCCAAAATGGGGTCACTTGTGGGGGAGCTCCAATGTTTAGGCACACAGGGGCTCTCCAAACGCGACATGGTGTCCGCTAACAATTTGAATAAAAATCAGCTCAAATTGTTAGCTGTAACCATGTTGTGTTTAGTGAGCCCCTGTGTGCCTAAACATTGGGGCTCCCCCACAAGTGACCCCATTTTGGAAACTAGACCCCCCAAGGAACGTATCTAGATGCATAGTGAGCACTTTGAACCCAAAGGTGCTTCACAAATTCATCCATAAAAATGAAAAAGCACTTTTTTTTTCCACAAAAATTTTCGTTTTTCATTATTATGGATCAATTTGTGAAGCACCTGGGGGTTCAATATGCTCACTACCTATCTAGATATGTTCCGAGGGGGGTCTAGTTTCCAAAATGGGGTCACTTGTGGGGGAGCTTCAATGTGGAGACGCACAGGGGCTCTCCAAATGCGACATGGTGTCCGCTAACAATTTGAATAAAAATCAGCTCAAATTGTTAGCTGTCACCATGTTGCGTTTGGTGAGCCCCTGTGTGCCTAAACATTGGGGCTCCCCCACAAGTGACCCCATTTTGGAAACAAGGCCCCCCAGGGAACGTATCTAGATGCATAGTGAGCACTTTGAACCCCCAGGTGCTTCACAAATTCATCCGTAAAAATGAAAAAGTACTTTTATTTCCACAAACATTTTCTTTTTTCATTTTTACAGATTAATTTTTGAAGCACTGGGGTGTTCAAAATGCTCACCACCCATCTAGATAAGTTCCCTGGGGGGTATAGTTTCCAAAATGGGGTCACTTATAGGGGAGCTCTAATGTTTAGGCACACAGGGGCTCTCCAAACGTGACATGATGTCCGCTAACAATTTGAGCTGATCTCCATTCAAATTGTTAACGGACACCATGTCGCGTTTGGAGAGCCCCTGTGTGCCTAAAAATTGGAGCTCCCCCACAAGTGACCCCATTTTGGAAACTAGACCCCCCAGGTAACGTATCTAGATGTATAGTGAGCACTTTGAACCCCCAGGTGCTTCACAAATTGATCCGTAAAAATGAAAAAGTACTTTTTTTCCACAAAATATTTTCATTAATTTGTAAAGCACCTGGGGGTTCAATATGCTCACAAGCCATCTAGATATGTTCCCTGGGGGGTCTAGTTTCCAAAATAGGGTCACTTGTAGGGTAACTCTAATGTTTAGGCACACAGGGGCTCTCCATACGCAACATGGTGTCCGCTAACAATTGGAATTGTTAGCGGACACCATGTTGCGTATGGAGAGCCGCTGTGTGACTAAACATTACAGCTCCCCCACAAGTGACCCCATTTTGGAAACTAGACCCCCCAAGGAACGTATCTAGATGCATAGTGAGCACTTTGAAACCCCAGGTGCTTCACAAATTGATCCGTAAAAATGAAAAAATAATTTTTTTGTGGAAAAAAAAAGTACTTTTTTATTTTATGGATCAATTTGTGAACCACTTGGGGGTTCAAGTGCTCACTATGCATCTAGATACGTTCCTTGGGGGGTGTAGTTTCCAAAATGGGGTCACTTGTGGGGGAGCTCCAATGTTTAGGCACACAGAGGCTCTCCATACGCGACATGGTGTCCGCTAACAATTGGAATTGTTAGCGGACTCCATGTCGCGTATGGAGAACCCCTGTGTGCCACTAGCATTGCCACCAGCACAAGGGCAACTGGAAGAGTTGGGGTACAGCACCAGAAAATGGCACCTCTAATGTGCTATTTTCTGGGGTGGCTGTGGGTTGCAATTTGTAGCGTGGGGGGGCCACAACATTTGGGTCTCTCCACGATGAGGATTGCAGCCCCCCAACTGCCAAGTTGTACCTGGCTGGCATCCAAAAATAAGGCAAAGCTCCTTGTCATTTTATTGGTAGAAGTAAAAAAAAAATGGCATGGGGCTCCGCCATATTTTTGGTCCAGCCAGGTACAACTTGGCAGCTACGGACTGCCACCAGCCCCCAGCTGCCTCGTCATACCTGGCTGGAACCAAAAATACAGCGAAGCCTATATTTTTTTTATTTCTAGAATTATTTCTAGAAAAAAAATGACATAGGGCTCCGCCATATTTTTGGTCCAGCCAGGTACAACTTGGCAGCTACGGACTGCACACCAGCCCCCAGCTGCCTTGTCATACCTGGCTGGAACCAAAAATACAGCAAAGCCTATTTTTTTTTTATTTCTAGAATTATTTCTAGAAAAAAAATGACATAGGGCTCCGCCATATTTTTGGTCCAGCCAGGTACAACTTGGCAGCTACGGACTGCCATCCACCCCAGCTGCCTCATCATACCTAGCTGGAACCGAAAATACAGTGAAGCCCATTTTTTTTAAAATTTCTAGAACTAATTCTAGAAAAAAAATTACGTGGGGCTCCGCCATATTTTTGGTCCAGCCAGGTACAACTAGGCAGCTGGGGACTGGAATCCTCAGCATAGAGAGGCCCAAGCGTTCTGGGCCCCCCATGCTGCGAATTGCAGCCCGCAGCCGCCCCAGAAAATGGCGCATTCATTGAAGCGCCATTTTCTGGCGCTGTACCCACGCTCTTCCAGTTGCCCTGGTGGCGGTGGCTAACTGGGTAATAAAGGGGTTAATGCCAGCTTTTTATTGGCAGCTGGCACTAAGCCCGAGATTCATAATATAGGGCCAATGTTAGACCCGCCATTAGGAATCTCTAGTATGGTAAATAGTCAATAAATACACACAGAGAAAAATCTTTTTATTTGAAAAAAAAACAGACACAATTCGGACTCAATCTTTATTATAAAAAGATCCGACGTAGTCCACAACGAAGGTCCCGCGACACTCGATCGCTCTGACGTAGTCCACAACGAAGGTCCCACGACGCTCGATCGCCTTTGCTTTCAGATCGCTACTCTGGAGCCCGATCCGCCAGCATGGTGATTGAGCTGCAGAAAGTGATCTGAGACCCCAGGCGCAGTGACCCACTATGTGCATCACTGCGCCTGGGCTGCCAGATCGCTTTCCGCAGCTCGTTCCCCATGCATGGGGATCGAGCTGCGGAAAGCGATCTGGCAGCCCAGGTGCATTGACCCACTATGTGCATCACTGCGCCTGGGCTGTCAGATCGCTTTCCGCAGCTCGTTCCCCATGCATGGGGATCGAGTTGCGGAAAGCGATCTGGCAGCCCAGGCGCAGTGATGCACATAGTGGGTCACTGTGCCCAGGGTGTCAGATCACTTTCTGCAGCTCGATGCCCATGCAGGGAGATCGGGCTGTAGAGCAGCGATCTAAGAGCCCGGGCGCAGAGACCCACTATCTGCATCAGTGCGCCCGGGCTGTCAGATTGCTTTCTGCAGCTGGATCCCCAGGATCCAGCTGCAGAAAGTGATCTGACAGCTCCAGCACAGTGATCCACAGTGACCATTATGTGATCACTGTGGATCACTGTGCTGGATCTGTCAGATCACTTCCTACAGCTGGATCCTCAGGATCTAGCTGTAGAAAGTGATCTGACAGCTCCAGCACAGAGCTGTCAGATCCGGAGGCGGCGGGAGATAAGAGGAGGAGGAGCGGGACGCAGCCGTGCAGGATGGAGCGCGATCGCCGGAGGAGTGAGTGGGAGAGGCGATCGCCGCTCCGGTGATCGGGGGGGGCAGGAAGGGGGAAGAGGGGGCCTGACAGGGGATGGGGGGCACTTAGAGGAAGCGGGGGCAGTTAGGAGGAGCCGGGTGGCAGGAAAAGGAAGCGGGCGCAGGGACAGGAAGTGGGTGCAGGGACAGGAAGCGGGGGGGGGTAAGAAAGATGAAGAGTGGGCAGGAAAGAGAGGTGGGGGACAGGAGGGCAGTTAGAGGATGCCAGGGGAGCAGATCGGAGGGTAGGGATAGCAGGGGCAGGCAGGGAAGCATTACAGGCGCGGTGATTTTCACTTTCACTTTTGAGTGCCAATCACCGCGCCTGTAGCCGTGGGGGTGAAAGGGACCCCCCCTGGGGTGTTGTACAACTCCCCATGTACCTGCAGGCCGAGTGACAGGTCAGTGAGACCCTCACTCGGCCTGCAGGAGCCCGATCATTCCATGGCCCACCCCTAGGGCCAAGGGTCGGGAATGAACTTGTTTTCATGGCCCAAACGTAGGGCCAAGGGTCGTGAAGGGGTTAAGAATTTCTTTGTTTTTTGTTGTTTCAGACAAGTACAACAGCAAGAATCGTGGCCACCATATAGCATCATATTGTTTTCCCTGCCCATTTCATTGAATTTTTACTGAACTTATTTTTATTCTTTTAATGATGTAAAATTTTTTAAGCATAGTTCAATAGTTCAAACATCTATCCCAATGCCCTAATACTTTTATACTTACTCTTTTGTCCACAAAAAAAAAATTGCAACTTTCTTTAAATATAGTCCATTTATATGTTTAAAGATATATTTATTAGTCAACAAGGAAACAACAAAAGTAAGTTGAGATGAAAGAATTTCAGCATATACATAAATTATAAATAGAATAAAGGTGTAGAATTCAGTGCAACAAAATTTCTTTTTAATTTTCAAAAAATTAAAAATCACACATCCTTCCAGAGGAGCTTCTGGACGCGTTTCGTGGGTCTAGCCCACTTAATCGTCAGTACAATGGCAATACAAACAACAGGAATATATACAATTTAAAAAGCAAAAACACCCCCTTCTCGCATGTGTGACAAATATACATAATTTATTTCTATCCAATCATATACCTGCAGATTAAAAGAGTTAAAGAAAAAAAAAAAAGGGAAAGGAGGGGAGGGGAGGAGAAGAAAAGAACTGAAGTAAAAGAGAAAAAAAAAAAAAAAAGGCGGCAAAATAGGAAGGAAAAAAGGGGGGTGGGTAAAGAGAGGGAGGAGAGAGAAGTCCCCTTTTTTTCTTTTTACTTTCTGCTATCAGTTCCTCTCTTCTTCTCCCATCCTTCCCTTTTTTTTTTTTTTCTTTAAGGCTGGCTTCACACCACGGTACAGTCCGGTCCGGGCTGTCCGGTGTAAACCAGAGAGCCCCAGGGTGGTTTTTCGCCCCATAGTAGCCTATGGGGCCAGATGGAGCCGGATGTCAGCTATTTGCCATTCTGCTTCCATCTCTCCGGTGAAATCCGGGAGAAAACGGATTTTTCTCACCGCACACAAAAACGTTGCTTGCAACGTTTTTGTGTCTGGGGAGAAAAATCTCCCCAAAATGCCGTATCCCGGATTCGCCCGGATTCTCCCGGATCCGGGGCAATTCGGCGCTCCCTAATGGGAGCCTATGGGGCTGGATTGCCCCTGTCCGGGAGGATCTGGAAAGCAGATACTGGCGGCTGCACACCGCTGTTTTTCAGGACCGCGGCTAGCTCCCCGCGGTCCTGATTCATTAGCAACTGCAGCTGCATCCGGCTGCACACAGGACCGGAGGGCACATTTGGCCCTCTGGTTCTGTGGGCTGATCCGGTCCGGGGCTGTCAGGTTCATCCCTGACAGCCCCGGACCGGACTGTGCCGTGGTGTGAAGCCAGCCTAACTCTTTTAATCTGCAGGTATATGATTGGATAAAAATAAATTATGTATATTTGTCACACATGCAAGAGGGGGGTGTTTTTGCTTTTTAAATTTTATATATTCCTGTTGTTTGTATTGCCATTGTACTGACGATTAAGTGGGCTAGACCCACGAAACACGTCCAGAAGCTCCTCTGGAGGATGTGTGATTTTTAATTTTTTGAAAATAAAAATAATTTTTGTGGCACCGAATTCTACACCATTATTCTATTGCTACTGGTGGTTGCCAAGCCACCTTCCGGTTTGCCTGGGAGTCCTGGGAATATTAGGTGGTGGAGCTAATCCTTTTCTCAAATAAACTATAAATATAATGAATGCATATTATGCAAATTCAGAGAATAAATAAATAATATAAGAGAAAAACAATAAAGACAAAAGACATAAGTAAAAGAAATAAAATAACCAAATATTTACAACTGACACGACGATTATGAGTATCCAAAAAAAAAACTAAATAGCTCTTAGCAAACTACGGTAAGTACAATCAAAATGATAAAAGGAGAAATTCAGGCTAAATTAGGGTAGGCGAAATGTAAGAGTCGGTATATACATTCGAACCCAACTCACCCATTTCGTCATGTACTTCAATCTAGCATGCATACCCTCTCTAAGAGCAAAAGTGAATTCAAATGAGTTGTGCAATGCTATGTAATCCATAAAGTCCTCTATGGCTGGAACACAAACCTCCACCTAGAGGTTTAGCTACTAATAGGATATGTAAGCCAAGAATCTTTTTACATTTTGGGAGATCACATATCCCAATCAACAATATAGCAGAGTCAAGTTAAGACCATGTCTAAATCTAAAACTAAATTGATCAGGGACTGGACGTCTAACCAAAAGGAACGTAACTTTGAGCATGGCCAAAAAATGTGACGGATAGATCCCACTAGTCCACATTTTCTCCATCATAAATTAGAAACAGTAGGGTCTATCTTATGCAATTTTAAAGGTGTAAAATACCACTTGGCATATACTTTATATTAATTTTCCAGAAGTGTTCAGCAAGGAACAGAGGAGTAAATATTTTTTAAAATGATGGGCAACTGGTTATGTAAAGTATGATTATCAGGGGCGGAACTACCGACCAGCTAGGGGGCCCCTGGAGCTCCAGCGGCAGTTCCGTTCCCCTGACTGGCCCTGCGCGAGATCCCCCGGGGGCCCCGACACTTTGGGGCCAAACCCACTAAGCCCCGCCCCCATACCCCCCCCGGGCGCTGTAGGGGGGCCCGGACGCAAAGGGGGGGGGGCCACTGGTCCCCTGAGCGTCCCCACATGTACTAGGGGGCCCCTGACCGCTGGCCCCACACGCTATCCTCGGGGCCCCCTTACTGCTGCCTACCCCCTCTCTCCATTACCGGCAGTCGCGCTGATCTGCCTGTCACGTGGGCTGTAGCCGGCGCCGCTCTATTTCCTGTATCGCGCCGGCTGCAGCTCCACACCACATGACAGGCTGCGGCGCGCTCAGCGCGACTGCCTGTCGGTAATGGAGGGGGACGCAGCACTAAAGGAGGCAGCGGTAAGGGGGCCCGAGGATAGCGTCAGGGACCCCCTTGAAAGACGTGGGGGTGCTCAGGGGCCAATTAGTGTGGGGGCAGCTCTCATGGGCCCCCCCCCCCAGGATGAGCGTGGGGGCAGCTCTCATGGGCCTCCCCCCCCCAGGATGAGTGTGGGGGCAGCTCTCATGGGCCTCCCCCAGGATGAGTGTGGGGGAAGCACTCAGCTCTCATGGGCCCCTGAGGCTGAGGTGTGGGGGCAGCACTCAGGGGCCCCTGAGGCTGAGGTGTGGGGGCAGCACTCAGGGGCCCCTGAAGCTGAGGTGTGGGGGCAGCACTCAGGGGCCCCTGAGGCTGAGGTGTGGGGGCAGCTCTCAGGGGCCCCTGAGGTGTGGGGGCAGCACTCAGGGACCCACCAGAGCCCCCTGGTGGTGCTGGGCCCCCTGGTGGTGCTGGGCCCCCCTGGTGGTGCTGGTCTCCTCTACTGGTCCTGAGCCCCTCTGGTGCTGCCGGGCCCCCCTGGTGGTGCCTGGTGCTGCCGGGCCCCCCTGGTGGTGCCTGGTGCTGCCGGACCCCCCTGGTGGTGCCTGGTGCTGCCGGGCCCCCCTGGTGGTGCCTGGTGCTGCCGGGCCCCGCTGGTGGTGCCTGGTGCTGCCGGGCACCCCTGGTGGTGCCTGGTGCTGCCGGGCCCCCCTGGTGGTGCCGGGCCCGGCTGTTGTTTCCACCTCTTTTTGAAACTCCCGTCTCCTGTGGTACTCTGACGTATGGTTTCTGGGCAGTGTGTTGGGTGCTGGGAATTGTAGTTCTCCTGGGCGGGCTCAATGTTCTCCCGCCGCCTGTCTGTGGTTATTGTGCCTCTTCTGGGATGTCCTCAGCTCCGTGATGTGCACAGTGTACCACCATGTCCCCAGCTCCGTGCTGTGCACAGTGTACCGCCATGTCTTCATCTTCGTGCTGTGCACAGACAGTGTACCGTACACTGTCTGTGCACAGCACGGAGCTGGGGACTTGGTGGTACACTGTCTTCCGCTGCCTTAAAATCGGTCTGTTTCTCATCCAGGAGAGTCGGATGAGTGACATCCGTTTTTTGGTCTGTTTGGAAACTGCTGTGCGAGTGGCCAACATTTTTCTCAGATTCTCAGATCACATCCGTGTGCAATCAATCTGTTCTTTCCTCAGCAGCTATTACTGTAGAATTATTTACAGGAACATTTTACAGTGTTCTCAGCTATAGAATGATAATGTATCCGTGAAAAAAACGATGCCTCTCGGATGGTTCGTGTGCTGTCAGTGTGCGGTATGTAATTTTGTCGGACCCATAGACTTGCATTAGTGAGTCCCATACTGTCGCAGCATGTTGCAACTTTTTTCTCATCCTGAATCTGGATGAGAAAAAAGCGGCCGACACTCACCAATGTGCTCTCAGAGATTGATTGCAATGTGAGAAAATCACACATTGCACTCATCAGAGTTTCACCCCAGTGTGTCCGTACCCTAATACTAAAATCCATATAGTAATCCTACTGGTGTGGGGAGGGTTTATGGCTCAGTTAGTACACTCCATACTTCATGGTATGAGGGGTTTAAGGCTCAGTTTGTACACTCCATACTTCTTGTTATTAACCAGTTAATGCTCTCTTGTCCACCGCACTGCAGTGTCAAAAAAGGACGACAGCGAGACAGACAGCAACATGGCATCAGAGAGCCCCTGACCTCGAAATAGAAGATCCTCAGATCCCGGTATTGTGACATAATATTAAGAATAAAGGTTTTTTGCATTTATATTACATTATGAACTCCACAGCACGGCGGCGAAAATTGCTCCGGCCCTGGGCCCTCCTTCACTCCTGCTTGTTGCCATACACTGGAGTTGTGCAGAGGTGGCAATTGCACCCCTTCTCTTTGTGTTTTAGTATAGTAGTTATATTTTTGTATATAGGGGCAGACAGTGTATGCTACGTACACTTCCAGATTATCAACAACCAAAGTGGCGGCAAATTTTCGACCGCCCAGGGCGCCACAAACAGTTGCTACGCCGCTGGCTGTGCTGCACACCCGCGGCACTATTCTGGCACTGAGTTCCAGGAGGGGGGGGCCCCAAAAAATTTCTTGCACCAGGGCCCACTACAGTCTGGGTCCGCCCCTGATGATTATCGATGTCAAGTTGGTGATCCCATACTGTATAGAAACTAGAATTATTAAAAGTCACATCCTTATTAAAAGTTTTATAGATATTATTAGTTTTCCACACAAGTTGGCTTCCAGTGTGACGAAGTAGGAGGTCAATATTGTTAGGTAGTGTAAAATCTAGACGTGGGTTGTTTAATGTCTCATGCAGTGAAGTCCAAGTAGGTCTGTCAGATTCAGGTAGGCTGAAACGAGAAGAGACAACCTCAAAAGAGGCCAACCTCTCACCATCGAACACGTCAGACACATATTTCATATTCCTACGCTTCCAGTTAGCTAGATTGAGAGATGGGCACAACCAAGAAAAGACATCTATTGGAAGCCAGACAGGAGAAACTGGAGAGAAGATGGTTTTAGAAATCTGATTAAATGTTTTCCAAGCCTTGATAGTAGCTTTAAGTGGGGTTTCTAGGGGAAGTCTCTTTTTTGGACTGAGCTTAGAATTTATGGAATCCCACCATTAATATATTAATGACCCTAGAATGTATTGGCTAATAAAAGGAATATATTACTGAGCCCAGCAAAATGTATGAGTTCCTACCAGGAGTAAACTACTGAGCCTGCAAGGCATGGGCTTTTACCAGGAATATAGTACTGAGCCTAGAATGTATGGGCTCCTACTAGCAGTAAATTGAGCCACAATGTATGGGCTCCTACCAGGAGTATATTACTAAGCCTACAATGTATTGGCACTTACCAGGTGTATATTAGTGAACCCAGCAGACTGTATGTGCTCCAACTAGGAGCATATTACTGATCCTAGAATGTATTGGCTCCTATAAGGGATATATTAGTGAGCCCAGCAGAATATATGGCCACCTACCAGGAATATATTGCTAATCCCAGGAAAATGTATGTATTCCTACCAGGAGTATGTACAAAACCCAACAAAACATATGGTCTCCTATCCGAGTATATCACTGATCCTAGAATGTATGGGCTTCAGCAAGGAGTACAATACTGAGCCAAGAATATATGGGCACCTACCAGGAGTATAATACTGAGCCTGCAAGGTATGGGCTCCTATAA
>JARQOC010000001.1:460185798-460329488 GCA_033576535.1 Allobates femoralis
CCTGTAGAATGTAAGCCCCAAGGGCAGGTCCTCTCTCCCCTCTGTACCAGTCGTCACTGTTAGTTTGTTCACTGTATTTTTAACTTGTTTGTATGTAACCCTTTCTCATGTACAGCACCAAGGAATCAATGATGCTTTATAAATAAATAATAATAATAATAATAATAATAATAATAATATGAAGATTCAGTCACTGTCCAAATTTTTCTGGACCTAACTAAATAACTGAGTGCAGTGAGGACTAGAGGACTTAGCCATGCCAAGGGTGAATAAGCAACATTATTTTGCATATTACAATAAATTTGTTTATGGAGCCATGTTTGAACAGATTAAAAATAAAAAATAAAATAATATATATACACTGGTGATCAAAATTAGAGGACAATGTATGAACTGTTGATTTTTTCAGACAGAATGTAATCTACATTGATAAACATTTGAAGGTTTTTGTGTTAAGGGTACACCATGCCACTAGAACAGTGTTTTCCAAAAGATCCAAAGTTTATAACTTAAAACCTATATTTTACACAAAATGTGATGATTATAATTAGACAACAGCAATGACTGTAGCACAGAGATAGATTAAAACTAATATTTGTGAAAGTTACAAAAGTCACCAATCAGTAAGAAGTGTACAGGTCTTTGCTTTGAATGACTTCAGCACATCTGTGGCCACAGGATATCACTAGTCTCTCACACTGCTCTGGAGTGATTTTGGGCCACTCTTCTTCCAGTCTCTTCCACAGTTCTGTGACTTTTGTGTGCAGTGGCATAACTAGAGTCTTCCTTCCCCCCCCGCACACATTCGTCAGCTGTATGGACCCTAGTAACGTTCTGAATAAAGATTAATTACCCCCTTTCCCCTTCATTATGTAGTAATGTCTCCATTCCTGATATATATGATCTCCATCGCAGTATATATGTCCTAAACCTGATATACATGCCCCATCCTGGTATATAGATATATAAATCCCCCATGCCAGTATACATGGTACACATCCCGGTAACTATCTACCCATTGTCTCTCTAACGCATATTAAAAACTAAAACAATCTACTCACATTTCCTATGCTTCTACATTGCCCAGTAGCAATGCTATAGCCAGCATGGAGTAGATGGCAGCTCACATCAGAGTGCGCAGGAAGTCAGATCTCAGCACTGTCATGCGGCGCACCCTGTCGTGGTACTGCTGATGTCACCTGCCAGCCACTATTTGGCTGTCAGCATGTACCCTGATGGGTCTCTGTGGCTTGATACATTTCAGATGGATGAAAGAGGTGGTGGGTCAGCGGACTCCTGTACCCCCAGTTGCAACCACACTTGTTACACCCTTGTTGTTAACACTTGCCAAGCATGAGCATTAGCATACATAACATTGATATTGCTGGAATGTCACCGATGGGGAATGTAAGCATATGATTTATATTTACTTTACATGGGACACATTAGGATTTAAAGGTGTGGTCAAGGACTATATACAGTATATTTTTTTACTATGATACAAAATACTAACAAGCACAGAGTTGTCACTGACTGTTCCTGCTGGTTAGTAAGCTACTCCTTGGTAACACAACCATTCTTCCTATTCCAGGCTGTTTAGTTGACAGGGCATGTCTGCCAGCAATTGACAGCCAGCCTCTTGCAGTTGGGCAGTGGGGAACCAGGAGTCAATCAGCAAGACATTGGAACTTGGCAGTCATGTTCTTTCAAAAGAACAAAGTGGAAAAAATCCACTCTGATGATGTGATGTCAGCGGAAGCTACAGTATCACTGGCAGGAGTGGTCTGTGAATGCTCTGAGCCAGCAGAAATCAGTGGGCACAATGTGCAGGTTGTTGGCACCCATTATCTCTTAGGTCCATAGTAAACATTGATATGATCCTGGATAAACCCTTTAACAGAGGTATTGTCTTGTAGTTGATAACCCCTTTAAATCCATTACCTGAATATGTAGATGACAGACAGAGCAAAATACTAAACTTTTTTTTGCAAACCTTTCAGAAATGCTGTTTCAATAACAGGTCTCCTTCTTTCTGTATAGTGGGCCTGCAATCCTCTCCTCATTCCCTCCAGCAACTATTGGTTGCTCATGTCAGCATTGTATTGGTATTGTCCTCAGCCTCAACCATGCTCTGTGTAGAAGCTGTGACGGCTCTGCAGTTTGTGTGGGCGCTAAGCCTTGCCTAACCTGGCCTTTTTTCAGATCGTGAAGGATGTTAGCCAAACTTGTAATCACAATCTGAGTAGAGACAAAAAAATAAATAATTTGAGTACTTTATGCATGAACCATCACATGGACATGCAGTATAAGTTACAGTGGGAAGCTCACTGTGCTAGAATGTGGCTTAGGGGGCCTGACCAACCACTGACCACTATATTAAGCGCATCTGCAGCTTCTTCATCCTCCATGACTTGAGGACTGTTGTCACACAGGCCTTCACTGAACTTCCACTGTCAATGTGATTGACAGGACCGTCAGCTGTTTTAGAAATGGATATGCCTGCTGGTGTTAAACACTGTCAGACATTGATAAACACATCTCTTCATAAAGGCAAAATCATATCTCCACCTGCAGAGTCCAGTATTTAGTCTGGTACACCCTAGTCCACCCTGTCTCAGCAAACAGCCAGCTCTTGGTCTGATAGATGTGGTCAAGTAAAAGACCATTTCCCCTTACCCATGCCAAAGCTAAGAGCTTAAATTTCACAATCTCTATTCTGTTGGCCATGAAAATGCTGCCTTTCTGGCTTGTGCATGCAGAGGGTTTTTCAAACGCTCATGGCTGTTGCAGTCCCACAGTACCAGATGCCCAGTTGCCACTACTTCTCAAAGAAAGCTGCTCCTGCGCTACACCAGCATGTCAAAGGCAACATCACCACTTCCTTGAGAAACTTTGTGTGTGAGAGGGTGCATTTCCCTACTGACATCTGGATGAATAAGCATGGCCTGGTGAGTTACATGTCTCTGGTATCTGCGGGGACAGTCGTTGCTGTCTCTTAAGCGATCACTGTTCTAGTTCATCGCCGCCTATCTCAAATGTATGCTTGTTGTACCTTGCAGTAGTCAAAATTTTGTCTTCTTTGTGTTGAGTAGCAGTCCTATGTTTGAGCTTTACTACTAACATTTTTTCCTCCCTTCAGAAACTGAGAGCCATAAAGTAGAACTTGGAATATTGCATTATTTATATTGAATTTTGTATCAGATGTAAGCTTTGGTTGTGGCAAGCATTCAAAGCCAAGTCAATTCATGGATTCTACAGAAATATCTGTCCTATGCACTAGCCAGAGTGGGCCTGGACTACCGAATCAGCTGAGCAGGGGGCACTATGCTTTTATTGTAACTTCAGTAGAAGTGTGAGGAACGGAAACAGCATGGCAAAGTGAGCTATGTTTTTTTCCGTCACTCTTGAGATTCTCTTTAATGACAGCTAAAAAAAACAACATAGCACGGCCATCTTAAATGTTGCCAGAGCCTCACCTTCCTGTGGTCTGTGCACTCTCACATAATGACCCTTTAATGCTATACCTCCATTCTTGAGATTTTCTTTAAAAGATCCTAATGTCTTTCCATTAGTGAACTATTTGTTCAACTGTGTTTAATCCTACATTATTGTTTTAATTTTTAGATATAGATGAATGTACATTAGGATTACACAACTGCACAAAACATTCCATGTGCATAAACACTGCGGGTGGTTTTCAGTGTGTCCTACCAGAGTGTCCAAAACCTAATGGGAATATCAGCTATGTGAAGACATCACCCATGTAAGTAGAGTATCCTTAACATGGTTCAGCAGAAAGCAGAAGGATAGTTATTCTACCCCCATGAATTACAAAATTCCATAAAAATAAAATGTCTAATCTCATACCACAGATTTCTTTCACACTAGAGATTTAGGCTATGTTCACACCCTGCGTTTTACTGCTGCATTTTTACCATGGTTTTATGCTAATCTAAGGCCGGCTTCACACCACGATTTTATGGATCCGGGGCCAGATGGGGGCCGGATGGCAGTGATTTGCTATCCAGTTTGGTGCTGTCCGGGAGAATTTGGCAGATTTAGTTTTTTTGCCCCAAACACAAAATCGGAGCTTGCAGCATTTTTGTGTCTGGGGAAAAAATCTGACAAAATCGAATCCTCCCGGATCCAGTGCAATCCGGTGCCCCCTAACATGGGAGTTTATGGGCGACAGATCGCACTCCATCCGACAGAAAATTGGACCGACTGCGGGACACTGGGTGCTGATACAGCAGCAGCTGCTAAAAGCAACCGCCGCTGAATTTCAGCACCTGGACTGCTCACGGACTGAAATTTCAGCACCTGGAGAGCTCCAGGGCTGAAATTTCAGCACTAGGGCAGCGGCAGCAGTACGCAGGGAGGAATCTGGCACAAAACAGGACCGAAAGGCATTTTTGCCCTCCGATTATGTTCTTTCCGGGACTGTCAGGTTCTGTCCGGTGCTTCCTGCAAAACACTGGACAGAACCTGACAGCTGAAAATTGTGGTGTGAAGCCAGCCTTAGCCTGGGTTATTGATTCCCAGCACATCCTCTGTGATTCAGGGAAAAGCTTTCCACACACATTGGCTTAATGTCTTAAAAACCTGCACAGGTTTTGCTGCGCTTTGAAAAATATGAGCATGTCAATTCTCTATGTGTTTTTACTGTGTTTTTGCTGCATTTTGGTTTTCTGAGTTTTTTCTGTGTTTTTGCCACTTAGAACACTGCAAAAACGCAGAAAAAACTCAGCAAATCAAAATGCAGCAAAAATAGAATATAAATGGGCAAAAAACGCAGCAAACTTGCAGCAAAACACGAAGGTTTTCTCCTGCCAAGAAATCTGGATTTGCTAGAAACCCTTAAAGTCTGCTCTGATTTCGCTGTATCAAAAACGCAGTGTGTGAACATCGTTGCAGAATGATAAGGCTCAATGCAATTTGTTTATAGTATGCTGGAGAAGAAAGAGGGGCACTTGGAATTTTTAGCCTTCAATCATCTTGATTATTTTTTCTGAATGATTTTCTAATGAATTAATACTCCTTGAAAGTGTAGACCTGCCCCTGTAGTTGGCAAATTGGCTTAAACCACTGCCTAAAAACAATCCTTATGGTGGATTTTGTGGAGACTATCCATTACCTGCGGTACAGTGCTGTGCAAATTAATTGGGACAAAGCAAGTCTTTACTTGTTTTTCTTGCATTAGTTTTACTATTTCTGATAACTGTTTTATCAGTTCTTGGTGTCGTTTTCCTTTTTCTTCCACATTTCCTTTTTCGTTTTGGAGAAAACGATCCAGTTTCATTGTGTGCGAATTATTCTGGAAACAGTAGATTCTCCAATACCAACGGTAGAAGCGATTTCTCTTACAGTCAGACTTGTATGTTCATTAAGATTAATAATTCTAGACCTCTTCCATGGCGTAACATCCATTTTTACAGGCACAAATCACACAGAGAAAAAGTACACTAAACCACTCCTCACAGAAACAAGCTCTCAACTGAAGCTGAGGGGGCAGCTAGCTGTTATTTTCTGACTAAAACCAGTCAAACCACATTTTGTTACTCAAGGTTGTGCACTCACACCTGTTCAAAGCAGTTAAAACTGGTATGAATCACTGACTGGTAACTAACTTACAATTTTACATACAAAAATGCTTTGTCCCAATTAATTTGCACAGCACTGTATAGTGTATATTTGTCCTCTGCACTCTGCAGGAGAACACAGCTTTTGACCCCCATGTATCTGGAGAATTAACAAGAGCCTGTCAGTGTAACTTACAAGTCTATGTTTTTATTACCAGTTGGTTTTATGAAGGTTTTGTTTATCAAAAGTACAGTTAGCACTGTTGGCTATTTGATGTCAGTAAAAGTAAGCCTTAAAAATAAGTGTCAAGTGTGATAATAAACAGTTAACAAGATCAGATCTAAATGGAGCTTAAGGAATTACTAGGGAGTAGCAAAATATTTGTAATCGCAATACTCATAACGAATACTTTATAATACTCGCATACTCATCCCAATAGTGAGTCCAATGTTAGTCAATTAGTGATAGGCTACGCCCACACACTTCAAGCTATAAAATGAGCATTTCTGGAACAGAGCAGGAGGGTGGGCTTTTTTGCGGTTTCAATGCATAAAACATAAAATACCTTGCTATGCCCCCAGAAAGAGCCTACCATGCAATCTGCTCTCACTATGGTGCCGACTCCCTTTGTGTAGTCAAGGAAGGCAGCAATATGTGTCAGATCGATAACGATCAACACATCACTCATAGGCACCAGAGATACTCACCGAGTAACACATGAATACTGTAATATCCATGTGAGTAGCGAATATTAACTATTACACTCGATCATTACTAAGATTCACTCCCTCCAATCAAAGTTTTTATCCTCTTAATATAGTGCAATCATCATATTAAATAACACTGTGTATGTTCAATTGTTTATTTTGCCTTTCTACCCAGAAAAATCTTCTTATTCTCTGCTTTATCTAAACACATAAAGTATCTTAACTCTGCATGAATCTTTCACCTCAATTCCTGACCTTCTGCTCCCTCTCTCCCCTGCAATGAACTTTTGCAGTGTCTCATATCTCATGCAGAGAAGACTTAAGGGTATGTCACACGCGTCAATATCGCCTGCACGATCTCGGCTGCACGTGACGTTGCAGCGATATTGATGCGATGTGACATACTGAATCAACAGCGATAAATCGCTGGTTGATGATCACCAGGTTTAGAATCTGTCCAAAAACCTGGCGATGGTCCCGGTGTACACGCAGCATCGCTGCGTGTGACACCGGAGTAGCGATATTCCAGCTCCCAGCGCCTCTCACAAGCGCTGGAGCTGGTATCCAGGTAAACTGCGGTATCTAGGCAGCGCGCGCTGCCTAGATACCCACGTGTACCTTAGTTACCAGCCTCCTCCGCTCACGGCTGGTATCTAAGGTACACAGCGGGTAACTAGGGACCCTAGTTACCGCTGTGTACCTTAGATACAGCCGGTAAGCGGAGGAGGCTGGTAACTAAGGTACACGTCGGGTATCTAGGCAGCGCGTGCTGCCTAGATACCCGCAGTTTACCTTGGAGACCAGCCGCTCCGCTTCAGCAGGCTGGCAGCGGAGCAAGACATCGTGGAAACGATATTTAAATCGTTTCCACGATGTCTTGTCCATTGATTGCTGGTGAGTCTGCTGTGTGACAGCTCACCAGCGATCACCGTCATGTCGTCAGCAAATCATCTCACTGACGACATTGACCGTGTGACACCCCCTTTAGAGCTTAGAAGGATTCAGTAGTCAATATTAATCATGTGATATCATAGACCTTTTGGAAACAGAAGAATTAACTGGGTAGAAGAGTACATGAGGACTTGTAAGTACATAGTGCCATATAATATGTGATTGCAATATACAAGGGATAAACACTTTGATGGAAGTGCTTCTTTAGAAAAAAAAAAAGCTATTTGCCTTACATATCTACTTAAAGATAACTGTCATGTAAAAAACAAAATCTATGAACTTGCAAATATGGGTTGATGCAGGTTACTACCACTCTGCAGCTGCCTGGCACCCACAATGAGGCTCTGCTGCCAATAGGATAGACTGTATTCCTCCCTGCAGCCTCAGGCTTTCAGTCATAGGGATGGTGCTGGTGTGGCTTCAGCACTTTTGTGCATTTTGAGTGGCAGCTCTAACTATGCCTGCATCACTGACGGAAAGGTGGCTCTAATGCTCAGTCATCTGTCAGTCATTGACAGGGTATTGTTACAGCTTCTATTCACTATGCACAGAGTGCTGACTAAAGTGACACCAGATGCATTTCTATGATTAAAAAGTCTGAGGCTTCCCAGATTGGTTGACAATCAAATATAGGGCGGAGCCCACACATTTTTTAAATTATTTCTTTAAATAATTAAAAGAAAGGGCTCCCAAGCGCTTACACAATGGGTGGGGGCACAGCAGTCAATCACGGGCGCTGCCACATAGAGTGGGCATCTGTGATTGGTTGTTGGAGTCAGAGTGCAGTGAATAAACATGAGCTTCATGAGCGGCCACAGAAGTGGATAGTCTTTTGTAAGTATAATGCTCTGGCTTTAATCATAATTTTGCATTCTCTTACAGCCCCCCCCCCACAAACACCCTAGCCATCATTTTATAACTGTAATGTCCGGGTTCGGGTTTTGGGCTCACGTTTGGGTCAAGTCCGGTCCCGAATCTGGACTTTAAAAAAAAGTCCAGCGGGTTCCGCTGAACCCATACATTTGCGGCTTCACCCATCTCTAAAAAGTGGTAATGTATTTTCATAGACTTTTTGGTTTATTTATTCCTCAAAAAAAATCCATATATAGATAAAAAACTGTAGGGGTCTGCCATGCATTTTTTTTCCACAAAATAGATAGATATTGCTAGGAAGGAGTTCTGTAGAGTATGCATTTGATCTTTTGAAGTCAATGTGCTTCGTTACAGTGAAGAGATATGTCGAGTGACATGTCTTACATACCGTTTGTATGTATTACAATGATCAGCACAGATCATTGTCCTAATGTGATTATAGTCTCACTTAGATCTATTTGGCCATTTGGTATAGAATTATTTTAACCATGTTTTATTTATCCTTTACAGTCAATGTGAACGCAATCCTTGTCCCATGGACAGCCGCTCCTGTCATTATGCACCGAAGACCATTTCTTTCCATTACCTCTCTTTACCTTCAAATATTCCCACACCAGTTTCACTTTTTCGGATGGCAACAGCATCAGCACCTGGAAGACCTGGACCGGACAGCCTGAGATTTGGAATAGTGGGAGGAAATAGTAGAGGGAACTTTGTCATGCAAAGATCAGATCGACAGACAGGAGAACTAATACTTGTTCAAAGCCTTCAAGGACCTCAGACCATAGAAGTAGATGTGGACATGTCTGAGTACTTAGACCGCATGTTTCAGGCGAAGCATGTTTCAAAGATCACTGTCTTTGTTTCACCTTATAGTTTTTAATTAAAGGTGAGAGAAGAATGAACATTAAGACGCAGCTTGATTTGTGAAAGTGAATTTCTGTTTACAGAAAGGACATTGAACTTCCATAGGAACATTTAAAACTGTAGCTATAGTATGCTCTTATTTACCTCACACTCAACACAGTTTTATGGTTGCCTCTTTTTTAAGTATGCCACAAGTAAGCTGGTGCTAGGAGCAAAAAACACTTTATGAACAAAATTATTGGGACATCTGCATATTACACTTACAGGAGTTTTATTGACATCCCATTCTAAATCTATAGGCATTAATGGCTTCCAATTTATAGGTGAAACAGCTTCCACTCTCATGGTAAGACTTTCCGCAAGATTTTAGAGTGTGTCTATAAGGAGGTTTGCCCATACAGGATTTGAGTCCACATACCCATGTTGGACAAAAGGACTTGATTCAAGATATTTTTTTCTAGTTTATCTCAAAATTGCTTGATGGGGTTAAGATCACTTCTTTGTGATGACCTGTTAAGTTCTTCCACAGCAAACTCATCCAACCATGGCATTTTGGACCCTATATTGTGTATTAGGGCATAGTCATGCTGAAATAGAAAAGGGCCTTCCCCAAACTTTAAAGTTAGATGTATACAATGATCCAAAATGTCTTGATGTGCTAATTAAGTATAAAGATTTCCCTTCATTGTAAAAAAGGTCCTAGGCCAATCCATGAAAACAACCCAGTAGAAGCCTCCCCACCAGCCTTTACAAGTATGCATAACGCAGTACAGCAGGTAACATTTCCTAAAGGGACAGTGTTTACATGATTCGCGCTGCTATACGATGAAACAAGACCACAGTGATCTATTGAATAATGGTGGCTTTATTTGACGCGTTTCGGAGCATTATCCCTGCTCCTTCCTCAGGAATGCAACCATAGTACCATAACATTTCCTGGCATTCACCATATTCAGACTCATCCATCGATCTGACATATAGAGAAACATGATTCTTTGCTCCACAGAATAAATTTACACTATTTTAAATTCAAGTGATGGCATGCTTTATACCACTCTATCTGATACTTGGATTGTTCTTGGTGATGTAAAGCTTGAATGCAGCTGCTTGACCATGAAAATGCAAGCCATAAAGCTCCTGGCTGATTGGTATTAACATCAGCACAAAACCTGATGAGATCCAAGTCGGTGTGGTGACATTTATGCATTATGTGTCCCAGCACTTGGTGACCCCACTTTGTAACTTTAAGTGGTTTGCCACTTTGTGGCTGAGTTGATATGGTTCTTAAACACTTCCACTATCCAATAAAGCCACACACAGCTGATCATGGTATATGTACAATGGAAGAAATTGCAGAAACTGACTTGTTGGCATCCTATCACAGTACCATTATTAAGTGACCTATTCTTGTCTGTAGTTGCAGACTCCATGGCTGTTGTGTTGCAAAAAATACTGAATTAACAACCTGAATTCAGAAATTAAGATATGTGTCCCAATACTTTTGTTCATGGAGTGTATAGACTTTAGGAGGTTTTAGATCATCTTTCCATAGAGTGAAGGTCCCTATGCTCATTAGATAACAGCTATCCCTTGTGATTCTGTGTATGAAGGAGTCGTATGGTCTAAGCAGATGTCTGAAGTGTGAACAAAAGGATCATTCTTTAAAATGTAGTAGGCTGGAGCCTTATCTTCTCCTTCATTAATTGTTGGTGAAGAGTCAGGAGGTCCTTGTTCACAATGGATTGACTGCTCATCCTGTCTATATTAGCCTATTATAGTCTAAAGAAAATAGGTGACTTAAACAACCTGCATTCTATGATGATTCAATAAGAGAGAAGACAATTAATGGAGTATATATAATGAGAGATGAAAATGGTTTGCCAATGAATCAAATTTTTATTGTTTGAGTCCACATGTTTTATAACCAAGCATAATTATCATTAAACTTCATTTATGGTCAGTTTATAACTTCAGTTATAGCCAAGTTTATAAACCTGGCTAGGTTTTGAAATTTATTTTTTAGGTACAGTAGATTAGAAAAGTGCATGCCCGTTTATTGTTTTTATAGGGAAATAATTTAAATGGATTGGTAATTTAACTTGTAAGAATTTTGTAAAAACACCTACTAATAGAATAAAATAACAAAATCATCAGTACTCAACTAATCTGGCACACAGTGTGTATTTGCTGCATACTTTTACGCAAATGCTCTTGCAGTTTTTGCAGCCAAAATCAGGAGTGGAACAATCAGAGGAAAAGTCTAATAGAAACAAGTGCTCCACTTCTGGATTTAATCACCCACTGCTGGTTTTGGCTACAATAACTGCAAGAGCACTTGCGTAAAAATACGTAGCAAATATGCAGTGTGTGAACGCAATTCAGCGCTGACCCTCATCTGCTGTCCAGTCTTTAAATGAAATGCAATGTGACTGATGCAACAAATTGGTAACTCACAGGCATCATAGCTCCTATCGGCGGGTGATGATGCTAATACTATGGCATTTGTCCGTAGTGTCCGCTGATGGCTGCAGTACTTGATCAATATGGGGTAAGAGTATGTGACTACTGAAGATTGTGGTATTTTACAGTATTTACAGCTGTTTTAATAAAATATCTACATGTTGGAGAACCCCTTTCAGTGACTTGATTCAATGGCTTTGAAAACCGAAAATATTTTAGAAGTCAGAAAATGACAGTTTACACAAGCAAACCTATGCACTATTCACCTTCCAGTAAATTACATGCTGCTCCAATTTTTAATTAATATGTCTAAAAATATATCAATAAAGCAAAATTAACATATAGTGGGCAATTCTGCTCTTGTGCAATCTTCAGACATTAAAACTTTTAAATTCTAAATTTTGTAAAGACTTTGTTTAACCTGCTGCTTTGTACATGCTAACAAGTCAAGTTACATAGATGATTACTATATAATAATTGATATAGGAATCTTTGTCAGGATATATAATAAAAACTAGTGTGGGTTGAAAGATTTGGGAGCTAGTCATTGATGATTTTACATCCTACTATATGCTGTAGTGCTTTGTAAAGATTTGCATACACTATAAATATGATCTACCCCTTTGTAAAGAGAGATTTCTCCACAGTATGTAATACCTACCATACAGACAGTCCTAGTTGGTTACCTGTTGGTCCTTTCCCCTTTGCTACTGCAATTTCAAAATCTGTGAAAGAGAATTGTTGTGGTCCTAAGGGCCAGGGCACTCGGTAGTTGGGCAGGCAGTCTGTTAGGGTATGACGGTAGCGAATGCCCATCTCCGTGGCCCTTACCGGATAAGTTAAGGGAGATTGATATTTACAAGGGGAAAAGAGTTTTTCATGATGCCATTCATCATGTCTGGTCAGGGATGACCAGCACTGTTTATATAGGTGGTTAGGTAGCTCGATGGAACACTCCCCACAGATGGAGCGGGCCCCTGGGGTTTTAGAAGTGTGGAATGTGGTGATGATAGGAATTCTAGTTGTGGGTGAAGGGAGGTGCAGAAAGGAGCAGATAGACACAAGGGTTGCAGTTCTTACCAGCTCCTTTTTTGAAGTTCTTTAGCAGTCATTGTCCAGCTAGGGCACTGTGTCGTCCAAGATTGCAGCTTGGCCAGCTCACAGATAGTCTAGGTTCACCCCACTGAGACACCAGTTATATGCATTTCCGTGCTGCCCTTCCGAACACTCTATTCCTTTTCCTCCCCTGTGTCCTTGTACTAATAGATCCAAAGCAGGAGACTGCGGGCCCTTCTGAGCCACCGCATGGCAAGTCCTCGCAACCCTATGTAGTCCCTTAGCTTGGGAGAGTTCACAGTGGTGGTCACTGCACATGCAGTTCAGTGGCCTCCAGTTCCTTGGTTGGTCTTGCAGATTGCAGACTGATTTGGGCTGGCACCCCTTTGCAGCTTCTTCCTCTACCCGACCTGCATGGCTGGCTGTAGATTTGAGGTCCTCTGCTCTGGGGATTCGCAGCTAATACAGAACAGTAGGTCCTTCTAGCCCTCAGCCCAGCTTCCTCTAGAACTCCATCTTGCTTCTCCTTCCTCTCTAACTTCTCACTCTTTCCACTCCCTAGACCTACTCCTCCCTCCAGCCTGCAGATGGGGACTGCTCTATCTGCAAACCTCTTCCGCTCAGAATCTCCCTGGCCTTGAGTTTGGATTGGGTGTCTTTGGTGTGTCTCAGTAAGGTTCTCCCTTCTTACCTGCGAGTATGGCACACCTGTTGGATAGATGCAGTACTATTGTGGCGACCAAACCGTAGGGGCACCACAGAATCTGTTACCAGGATTTTGCCATGTAATCTGGAGACAGCAAGATATAAAGGCTGACACATAGAGTCAGAGATGTGTCATTTATTTCTATGTGTACTGGTTTTACTTAGGTTGGAGTGACACTAGCCTATGACTCATGCAAGTATTTAACCGGACTGCCCAGACTAGCCAGCAGGTCTTCTGACCTGAGCATGATAGCCTTATGAACAGTATTTCTATGCAGCTGTCATTTTCAAGTCAGGAGAGCAGCTGGCAGGTCCGTCCAATTTGATGCGACCCTCAAACAAGTTATACCGGGCATGTTGGAACTGGTAAGCAATTACTGCCATCAGATGTTCACAAAGCCATGCCAAAATATGAAATGTTCAATTCCATTGCATGGGCAGCTTGTAAAGCAGTTAGTGAGGTTGCAATTGCAAGCACTGTTGCAGCACTGCCAGACCTCTGGCAGCTGTAGTTGACTTTCTGAAATGGGCAAAAGGACAAGTACTTATGTAAGGCAGGGACAGCACACAGGGAGAATTAGTGGTAGCTGGAGACCGAGTACCAAGGGACAGCCACAGCCAAGAGGTTACAGAAAGACTCAGATGCCTAAATGGTAACATTTTACTATTGAAGTTTGGCATGTGTGGAAGTGTGCATTTAATGTTTTGCATGTGGGTGGGGTCAGCTAATTGTTGTTCCATGTTAGGATAGAGGAAGCTAATGTTGCTCGTAGGGATGCGATCTACTCGCTAGGACTCGTTACTCGGAGTATAGGGACTCGCAGGACTCGGTACTCTGCGAGTTTCCCAGTGATTACTCGCACGAGTCCAATGCAAATCAATATCAATCCTAGTTTTGTCAGAAACGCTGACAAAACTAGGATTGCCATTGTTTGCATTAGACTCGTGCGAGTAATCACTGGCTACTGTGCCAGTGATAGCAGGGAAACTCGCAAAGTAACTGCTGTTTCTTTGCGAGCCGAGTCCAGCTGTCTTCTCTGTGCAGCTCCAGGTCCTAGAGCCCGCCTGCTCACAGACATTATGTAGCAGTGCTGAGATTGTTCTCAGTCTGCTCATTCCCTGTGTACAGACATGAATGTCTGTGCACAGAGATGATGTAGCAGTGATGAGATTGTTCTCAGTCTGCTCATTCCCTGTGTACAGACATGAATGTCTGTGCACAGAGATGATGTAGCAGAGCTGAGATTGTTCTCAGTCTGCTCATTCCCTGTGTACAGACATGAATGTCTGTGCACAGAGATGATGTAGCAGAGCTGAGATTGTTCTCAGTCTGCTTATTCCCTGTGCATAGACATCTATATTTATGCACAGGGGATGTAGCAGAGAGGACATCGCGTTTTGGACTGCGTCGGACGGAAGAGGATTTTTTTAATTAAAGATGGAGTCCCTAATGGCTTTTTTTTTTATTTCTAATAAAAAATTTTCCTTGTGTTGTGTTTTTTTTTTAAAACAATTTAATAGAAATTCATGGCGGTCATGTCTAATATTGGCGTGACCGCCATAAATTTCGGGCTTAGGGCCAGCTGATAATACAAAGCTGGCCCTAACCTCTTTATTACCCAGCGTGCCACCGCTACCAGGGCCGCTGGAAGAGCGGGGTTCAGCGCCAGAGGATGGCGCTTCAATGAACGCGCCATCTTCTGGGGCGGCTGCGGGCTGCAATTTGCAGCGGGGGGTGCCCAGAAAGCTTGGGCATCCCTGCGCTGCGGATTCCAGCCCCCAGCTGCTTAGCTGTACCTGGCTAGACATAGAAATTGCGCGGAGCCCCACGCATTTTTTTTTATTATTTCATGAATTTCAGAGTCAGAGTCTCAGAGTCAGAATCTCAGAATTTCATTGAAGCGCCATCCTCTGGCGCTGAACCCCTCGCCTTCTCCATGCTTTGTATTATCAGCTGACCCTAAGCCCGAAATTTATGGCGGTCACGCCAATATTAGACATGTTTTAAAAAAAACACAACACAAGGAAAATTTTTTATTAGAAATAAAAAAAAAAGCCATTAGGGACTCCATCTTTAATTAAAAAAATCCTCTTCCGTCCGACGCAGTCCAAAACGCGATGTCCTCTCTGCTACATCCCCTGTGCATAAATATAGATGTCTGTACACAGGGAATGAGCAGACTGAGAACAATCTCAGCTCTGCTACATCATCTCTGTGCACAGACATTCATGTCTGTACACAGGGAATGAGCAGACTGAGAACAATCTCAGCACTGCTACATCAGGCAGCAGGCGGGCTCTAGGACCCTGGAGCTGGCAGCCTGTACAGAGGAGACAGGATCTTATCTGTGCGAGTCAGCGATTACTTACAAAGTAAACGAGCAATGCAAATAAATGACAAAACTAGGATTGCTTCAGGCTGAAGCTTCCGAGACACATCTGCGATTTGTAAATCTCACACTACTCGCTATTACTCGCTTCCCCATTCATTAACATTGGACTCGCTAGACTCGCAACGAGTAGCGAGTCCTGTGCTCGGACTCGCTAGAGTCAAGCGATTCCGAGTAATTTAGGATTCGCCCATCACTATTGCTCTGGGATAAAAAAAATAGATGTGGTTGATGATGTTGGTTAATTATGTGCAACCACAGGTGCAGTGCAGTAAATATCTGGTTCCAGGACATGGAATTGGGAAGCACATAGCATAGGGGAAGAGGCAGTAGTGTAACTGTCAGATACTGGTTTTGTACCCAGGCCTTTGAACCACCTAGTGGAGTGCTTGAATGACCTGTGCCTGAGTATTCTGGTGGTGGTCAGGCTGCTAGTGGTCTGGCCCCTGCTCGGCTTGGTACATCAGATATTGCAAATAACTGTCCTTTTGTCTTCTGCACTTTCAGTAAAAAAGAGTCAGACTGGGAAAACCTAACCCTTGGTCTGTGATCTGGCCACGTGGGGATGCTCTGTGGAACGGTGGCTCACCTTCTCCCTCTGGCCAGCCCTCTACCTCTTCATGGCTGTTGGGTCAATGACTTCATCATCCACTGCCTCATCTTCCACTTCCTAACTCTGGTTAATTTCCTGTTGAGTTAACCTGACTTTTTGACAACTGTGTCTCATTATCATCCACCTCTTGAGATAGAAATTGCCATTCCCCATCCTCGGCTTTTTCTGACCATGGCTGCTCACTATTTGTGCATCACTGCACATGATCTCCATGTATGTAAACAAGTATGGTGAGAGGCCAGAAAAAGCTATAAAAGGAAAGGTAAAAAGCTCATTAGAGTTTGAAAGTATGGGGTCATTGTCTAATGGGACTTGTCATGGTGGGAGGGAGGAGGATCAGGGTGAGGATTCTCATGATTCTCATAAGGTCCAGCCTCATGGCTACTGAGATTGGCCATGTGGAAGACAAGGTGGTACTGGCAAACAGAATGGAGGCATTATCTTCCAATTTACATCCAATTTACAACCTGATTGCACTGTTCTGGCTTCAACATTTGTGTCCTGAACCCCCAGCATTTTTTATTAGGTATGCAGCGAAGAGCAGTTTTATTAGAGAATAGAATGTTTGGCAATTGGCCCTTAAAGGTCTTGGGGTCATACATGGCAGTGCCAAGTACTGAAATGCAGTAAACTATATAAAGATAAGATTAATATGCTAACATTACTGCAGAAAATTTCCCTACATCTAACAACCATATTAGGATTAGAGATGAATGAACCTTTCAAGGCTCAGTTCAGTTCGCCGAAATTCCCGGTGTTCGACTAACTTATCAGACTCAAATTCAATTCAAAAACATAGACAACACATTCAGGAAGCCCTAAAGGTGCCAATTATCAGGAGACAAAAGTGTTAGAAAGGAACATGAATTACTGGGTTTACCTTCATAGTCCTAGGCAGCTTTAAACGACAGGCAACAGAGCTCACGATACCGCTGATTTGAAAGGGTCGATGAACTTCTGTCCCAGTTTCTGTGAAGGTACGGTTAATTTTAGATTTTTAGTGGATAACCACACCGAATCCTCTACTTTGAACATGGTTACCGGTTTCCGCAATTCCTTATCTGATCTTTTGTTATGTACTTGAGTCGAGGTCAGTGGTTCCTTAAGAACCTCAAAATTTTGTCTCAAAGCAGTCAACCTCACCTCTACTGCCGAAACCAGAGCATAAATTGCAGATCTTGCAAGATATCTGGATGGTAATCCAAATTGGCAAAGAAAGGTGATACTTTAGCAGCGGCACTCTGAGAATTGTAGGAAAACTCAGCTAAAGGAAGTAACTCCAATCAATCATCCTGAAGATGGCTGATGTAGCACCAAAGGTATTGCTCCACAGTCTGATTGGTCTGCTCTGTCTGACCATTTATCTGAGAGTGGTATGCAGAAGAAAAACAGACATTAATATTGAGTGCAGAGCAAAACCCTTTCCACAATCTCAAGGTGAACTGCACTTCTCGGTCTGAGATGATCTCATCTGGAACCCCATTCAGCCGAAAAATGTTTTGAATCACCAAGTTCACCATTTCTTTGGCTGAGGGGCGGCCTGCACATGGAGCAAAATGAGCCACTTTAGTCAATCAACCACCACCAAGTTTGAATTCATGACGCCAAATGTAGGCAGTTCCACAATGAATCCAATAGATGTAGACCCCCAAGGGCGGGAGGTAACAGATAGTGGTTGAAGAAGACCCATAGGTGAAGCACGAGGAGTCTTATAATGTGCACATACCTTGCATGAGAGAACATAGTCCTTAACATTCTTCAGGCAAGTCAGCCACCAGACAATTTGGCTCAGGAACTCTTGTGTCTTCTGTACACCCCTATGACCAGCCAACTTGGAGTCATGAACCAACTTGAGAGTCTGCAGTCTTACGGGCTCAGAGACATAGATACATTGATCTTGTAACCAAATGCAACATATGAGGACAAGATCAATATCAACAGGTGGGTTAGCAAAAAACACATCACCATCATAGGCCTCCTTGATCTCCTTCCAAAAGTCCTGTCATGGATCACTCCAATGAAGTTAGCATCAGATAGAGTGGCCTTGGATGGGAACCCAGGTATGGAATCCACAACATTGATTTGTGATAAAGCATCAGCCTTCCCGTTATGAGAACCTGGACAATACAAAATAACAAAATTAAATAGATTTAAAAATAAGTTCCAATTGGCCTGCCATGAATAAATACATCTAGCAGATCTGAATAGCTCTAAATTGTTACTAAAACGAACAAAAAAAAAACAACAGCACACAAACCAAAGCCAAATATATTCCTAAACTAATGGGTAAAGCTGCGAGTAGAACAAAGACCCCATGTGACAGTCTCCAATATAAGAAATTAACAAGATAAATAGATGTTGCAACTGAACTACTACCTGAAAGACTGGCTAAAAGGTATACTGATCACATACCAAAAGGAACTGGTGTGCATTCCCCAAGAATATTGAATAGATTGCTGTTTCTTGGGGACAGCACACCAGTTCCTTTGGATGTATGATCGGTATACATTATAGTCCCTATTTGAGGTAGTAGCACAGTAGCAACATCTATTTATCTTGTTGAACTCTAAATTGTGTTGATAAGTCAGCACTTTCATCTGTTGTGCAGCTTCTTGCAGATGGTGCCTCCATTCCTTAAAAGACACTATAATTGCCAGTAGTTCCTTATCTCTCACGTCGTACTTCTTCTCTGCAGAGGAAAGTCTACGAGAAAAGAAAAAACATGGCTGTAACACACCTTTTTCTCCTGTTCTTTGCAAGAGATGGCCCTCAATGCACAATCTGAAGCGTCCACTTCCATGATGAAGAAATGTGCTGGGTCCAGATGGAATAAAATCAGTGCTGAGTTGAAACAGGTCTTAAGCTGATCAAATGCTTCATGAGCCTGTGATGACGCTTAAATGTCTTTCTTTTTTTTAGTTAAGGAAGTGATGAGATGGACAATTTCTAAAAATATTGAACTTCCTTAACGTTCTTGGTACTGACCAATCAATGATCACCTGATTCTTACTGGATTCCATGTTCAGACCCTAAGGAGAGGTGACATAATCTAAAAATTGTATCTTAGAATGATGGAACTGAAACTTCTCCGGCTGATATAATGATGATTCTCCTTCAGACTTTTCAAAACCGATCTGACATGTTCTTGATGCTCCTGTAAAGAGTCAGAAAAGATTAAAATATCGTCCAGATAGATCACAATAAACTGGCCCAATAAGTCCCTAAAAATGTCATTGGCAAGATGTTGAAGGAGCATTACAAAGTCCAAAGGGCATTACCAGATATTCAAAGTGTTCATACCAACATCTAAAAGACACCTTCCATTCTTCACTGGGATGGATACAGATAGATACCAATCATATTATAGGCCCCACGAAGGTCCAATTTAGAAAATATTTTGGCACAATGTACTATTTCTAATTTTTCGGGAATCAAAGGCAAAGGATAACGATTCCAGATGGTTACATTATTGAGTTCCTGAGAGTCAATACAGGGTCTAAGGGTCCCATTCTCCTTTTTTAAAAAAAAGATTGCCGCCCCTGCTGGTGAAGAAGGCCTGTAGCTCTGGTGCACGCAAAAGGCAAACATTAGGGATGGGCAAATCTACTCGCTAGGACTCGTTACTCGGCCAGTAGTAAGGGACTCGCAGGACTCGGTACTCTGCGAGTTTCCCAGCGTTTACTCGCACAGTAACAAGTCCAATGCAAATCAATGGCAATCTTAGTTTTGTCAGAGATTCTGACAAAACTAGGATTGTCATTGACTTGCATTGGACTCGCTACTGTGCCAGTGATAGCAGGGAAACTCGCACAGTAAGGAGTCCGGCTGTCTGCTCTGTGTGCAGGCTGCCGCAGCTCAGGGTCCTAGAGCCCGCCTGCTCTCCCTGTGCACAGAGATGATGTAGCAGAGCTGAGATTGTTCTCAGTCTGCTCATTCCTGTGCATAGACATCTATATCTATGCACAGGGGATGTAGCAGAGAGGACATCGCGTTTTGGACTACGTCGGATGCAAGAGGATTTTTTTAATTAAAGATGGAGTCCCTAATGGCTTTTTTTTTTATTTCTAATAAAAATTTTTCTCTGTGTTGTGTTTTTTTTAACCCTTTATTGGAGATTCTTAGTGGCCGGGTCAAACCTGGTCTGACATTAAGAATCTCGGGCTTAATACCAGCTTGTATAACAAAGCTGGTATTAACCCTTTATTACCCAGCGTGCCACCGCCACCAGGGCCGCTGGAAGAGCGGGGTTCAGCGCCAGAGGATGGCGCTTCAATGAACGCGCCATCTTCTGGGGCGGCTGCGGGCTGCAATTTGCAGTGGGGGGTGCCCAGAAAGCTTGGGCCTCCCTGAGCTGCGGATTCCAGCCCCCAGCTGCTTAGCTGTACCAGGCTAGACATAGAAATTGCGCGAAGCCCCACGCATTTTTTTTAATTATTTCATGAAATTCATGAAATAATAAAAAAAAAGAGGGCTCGCCTATATTCTTGTGTCCGGCCAGGTACAAATAGGCACCTGGGGGTTAGGGGCAGCCCGTCGCTGCCTGCTGGATCCGGCTGGTTCCAGAAATACGGCGAAGCCCACGTAATTTTTTTTCTGAAAAATCAATAAAACAATCCTAAAAAAGGGACTGCATCTTTATTAACCCCTCGCCCATGGTCCAGGGGTTAATAAAGATGCAGTCCCTTTTATTTACATTGTTTTATGGATTTGTCAGAAAAAAATTTGACGTGGGCTTCGCCGTATTTCTGGAACCAGCCGGATCCAGCAGGCAGCAACGGGCTGCCCCCAACCCCCAGGTACCTATTTGTACCTGGCCAGACACAAGAATATATGGGAGCCCTTTTTTTTTTGTTATTTCCTGAAATAATAAAAAAAAAATGCGTGGGGCTCCGCGCAATTTCTATGTCTAGCCAGGTACAGCTAAGCAGCTGGGGGCTGGAATCCGCAGCGCAGGGAGGCCCAAGCTTTCTGGGCACCCCCCGCTGCAAATTGCAGCCGCCCCAGAAGATGGCGCGTTCATTGAAGCGCCATCCTCTGGCGCTGAACCCCGCTCTTCCAGCAGCCCTGGTGGCGGTGGCACACTGGGTAATAAAGGGGTTAATACCAGCTTTGTTATACAAGCTGGTATTAAGCCCGAGATTCTTAATGTCAGACCAGGTTTGACCCGGCCACTAAGAATCTCCAATAAAGGGTTAAAAAAAACACAACACGGAGAAATTTTTTTTTTTTTTTCTCCATTCTTTATTTAGTTTAGAAAATTAACAAAACAAGGTACATATAAAGTATTTTTGCATCTGTTTCTGACATCTTGTAGTACCTAAATTTTAACAAAATAAACATAATCTTCAACGTAAACAGTTGGTTTCTCTAGTTTTTTCCTAAGTTTCCTGATGGTACCGTATCTATAGTACTTTTAACAGGTTATTCGGTTATACAATCATTTAGTAGTATGACAGTACAATTATAAAACTATTGAGATGTTACTCTCCCATGGCTGTTAACCGATGTGTATAATCTTCGCCCCCAAGGGACCCTTCTCAGTCTCCCTGAAGACATTAATATGAGATGTCATGGTGTTTTTTTAATTTTTTTTTCCCCGGGGGGATTTCTTACGGTCGCCGTGATCCCCTGGTTAATTACCAACACCGCCACCCCCCTCCCGCTCCTTCCACGGCTGCCACGTTCTAAGAAATGAGTCGTGGGAGTTCATTTCCCAGCTGGATAATTCTTCTAGTCTGTATAGGTCTGATACCTTGGCTAACCATTCCTTCTCTGTGGGTGCATGTAGTTGCTTCCATTTTTGGGCTATTAGGTGCTTTGCAGCTCCTATCATAATAGGGGCTAGTCCATGTTTTTTGGGGTTGTAGTTGTTTGATGGGAGCGAAAGAAGAGCTTCTTCTGCGGTTAACTCAGATCTTATGAGGTTCATGGATTTTAAAATCGTGTTTACTCCTAACCAGAATTTTTTTAATTTCTGACATGTCCAAAATATATGGGTTAGATTTCCTCTCGATCTCTCGCATCTCCAGCAATAAGGGGACTCTGTTAACCCCAAATGAAACAACCTCTCAGGGGTGTAATACCACCTCGAAAGGAGCTTAAAGGACGTCTCCTGCAGTAGGACACATCTGGAGAAGCCATGTGAGTTCTGACAGAGTTTTGTTTTGTCATCTCTAGAGAGCGTGACACCGAGCTCAATCTCCCAAGAGTGTATGTAAAGTGGGAAAGTGGGCTGTGCGTTGTCAAGCAAATTGTTATATATCTTAGAGATAATTTTAGGGATTGGTGGTTTTACTTTTACCAGTATCTCCAGCCACTTCCACCTTGTGGAGGCCGTCATTGGGCTCTTGATCTTTTTCATATAATGGGCCACGTGCATTTCTTGTAAGAACGTCTGTGGTTGTTTTTTTGCTTCTATCGGCCACATGTTCCTACATGGGATGTCACCTCGCAATAACCAGGAGATGGGTTTGTTCGGGAGAGTCTTCCATAGATTATATGGGTCTGTGAAATCTATGTCTAACAGATATGGCATCAGTTGCATCGGAATTTTATCTAAAAATCCACACTCGGGAAATGATTTGGGACCAAGTGTTGTCTCTTTTAGTGCCTGCACCTCTGTCCTGGAGGCTGTTATATTGAGTGCTTCCGTTTTGTCTAAGTTGATTTTAAAATTGGACAGTTCCCCAAAAGTCTCCAGGAGGCAGAGGAGTTCCGGCACCGCCACCGTCGGATTGGATATCATCAGCAATAAGTCATCAGCAAACGCTGCTGTCTTAATGTGGATATCTCCAATAGTAATTCCTTCTATTTTATCGTTCTAACGGATCGTCTGCATTAGCATTTCCATAACCACCACAAATAAGGTCGGGGAGAGAGGGCAGCCCTGCCTGGTCCCGTTGCTAATTTTAAATTTGTTAGATAGTACGCCATTCACCCTGACTCTTGCCGTGGGAGAAGTATATAAGCCTAGAATTGCCTCTATTAGGGGAGGAGGAAAGGCAAACTTGCGCAATGCGCTGTCCATAAATTGCCAGCTTACACGATCGAAGGCCTTCTCGGCGTCCGTTGAGAGAACGACGAGAGGCCTCCCCGTGCGTCTAGCATACGAGACAGCTTGTAAAGCTTTAGTTGAATTGTCCCTTCCCTCTCTTCCCCTCACAAAACCGGCCTGGTCAGGGTGAATAAGATCCCCCAGGACCAAATTAATTCTATTTGCTAAAAGTTTTGCCCAAAGTTTCATGTCCATATTTAGTAATGAGATTGGTCTATAATTATTGCATAGGGTGCCATCTCTCCCCTCCTTTGGTATTATAGTGATGTAGGCTTCCAGGGCCTGTGGCGGTGGAGTAGAGCCTGACAATAAATTGTTGAATAAATTTTCCATGTGTGGTATTAATATATCCGCAAATTTCTTGTAGTACCGTATATACTCGTGTATAAGCCGAGTTTTTCAGCCCAAAATTTGGGCTGAAAAGTCCCCCCCTCGGCTTATACACGGGTCTATACGGTAGACCCGTGTGGTGGGGGCTGTGTGGTGGGGCTGTGGAGGCTGGAGGAGGCGGGGGGGGGCTGCTGTATGAGCGGCCCCGTCACGTGGGGCCGCTCATTATATATGCACTGCTCCCCCTGTCAATCAGCGCAGGGGGAAGCAGTGCATATGGCCCCCCCAAAAGCTGGCACTGTCCCCCCTTGTAAGGGCCCCCCCCGGTGCTTATACATTACCCTCCCGTGTTCTGATCGGCGCCGCTCCTCGGTGCTGCGTCGCCGTCTTCATCCTCCCGTCCGCGCTCGCTGCATCCATCCGGGTTCTCCGGCGGTCGCAGCGATATGACGTCATCGCGCGACCGCTGGAGAACCCGGATGCAGCCAGCGCGGGAGGATGAAGACGGCGACGCAACACCGAGGAGCGGCGCCGATCAGAACACCGGGAGGGTAATGTATAAGTAGCGGGGGGAGGCCTTACCAGGGGGGACAGTGCCAGCTTTTGGGGGCTGTTGGTACCCCCAGGGGGCTGCTGGGTACCCCCTGGGGGCTGTTGGTCCCCCCAGGGGGCTGTTGGTACCCCCTGGGGGCTGTTGGTACCCCCAGGGGCTGCTGGGTACCCCCTGGGGGCTGTTGGTACCCCCCTGGGGGCTGTTGGTACCCCCAGGGGGCTGCTGGGTACCCCCTGGGGCTGTTGGTCCCCCCTGGGGGCTGTTGGTACCCCCAGGGGGCTGCTGGGTACCCCCTGGGGGCTGTTGGTACCCCCTGGGGGCTGTTTGGTACCCCCAGGGGGCTGCTGGTACCCCCAGGGGGCTGCTGGGTACCCCCTGGGGCTGTTGGTCCCCCCTGGGGGCTGTTGGTACCCCCATGGGGCTGTTGGTACCCCTAGGGGCTGCTGGGTACCCCCTGGGGGCTGCTATATGTACCCCTGGGGGCCTGCTGTATACCACTGGGCTGCTGTATACTACCACTGGGGCTGCTGGGCTCCTGTATACTACCACTGGGGCTGCTGGGGCTCCTGTATACTACCACTGGGGCTGCTGTATACTACCACTGGGGCTGCTGGGGCTCCTGTATTACTACCACTGGGCTGCTGGGGCTCCTGTATACTACCACTGGGGCTGCTGGGCTCCTGTATACTACCACTGGGGCTGCTGGGGCTCCTGTATACTACCACTGGGGCTGCTGTATACAACCACTGGGGCTGCTGGGCTCCTGTATACTACCACTGGGGCTGCTGTATACTACCACTGGGGCTGCTGGGCTCCTGTATACTACCACTGGGCTGCTGGGCTCCTGTATATATGCCACATGGGGCTGCTGGGCTCCTGTATACTACCACTGGGCTGCTGGGGCTCCTGTATACTACCACTGGGGCTGCTGTATACAACCACTGGGGCTGCTGGGGCTCCTGTATACTACCACTGGGCTGCTGTATACTACCACTGGGGCTGCTGGGCTCCTGTATACTACCACTGGGGCTGCTGGGGCTCCTGTATACTACCACTGGGGCTGCTGGGGCTCCTGTATACTACCACTGGGGCTGCTGGGGCTCCTGTATACTACCACTGGGGCTGCTGTATACAACCACTGGGGCTGCTGGGCTCCTGTAATACTACCACTGGGGCTGCTGGGGAATCTGTATACTACCACTGGGGCTGCTGGGGCTCCTGTATACTACCACTGGGGCTGCTGGGAATCTGTATACTACCACTGGGGCTGCTGGGGAATCTGTATACTACCACTGGGGCTGCTGTATACTACCACTGGGGGCCTGTATACTACACTGCTGGGGGCTGTATAACTGTGCTGGGGTCCACCCTCGCTTATACACGAGTCAATAGTTTTTCCAGATTTTTGGGGCAAAAGTAGGGGGGTCGGCTTATACACGGTCGGCTTATACACGAGTATATACGGTAAATTATAGGGAATCCGTCAGGGCCTGGTGCTTTTCCGTTCGGTATAGACGCCAGAGTTTCCTCAATCTCCTGTCTCGAGATCTTAGCTTGGAGTAATGATTGGCCTTCGGGATTAATGTAAGGAGTTTAAGCGTATTGAGAAATGTTTGAATTTTGCTATTAGCCGTGATGGGGTCTGACATTGCTTCGAAGGGTTTAAATTATATAGGGAGTCATAGTATTGCCTGAAAGCTTCTGCGATGTCCTCAGAGTCAACTAGATCGCTTACGCCCTCCTTCCGGATTCGCCGAACAAAACAACTCTCTTTTTGTTTTTTAAGTAGTTTTGACGTTAATTTGCTACCTTTATTGCCATGCATATAGATCTTATGTCTACAGCGGGCAAATATTTTAGCCGAGCTAAAGTTCAGCAAATCCTTCAGTTTGCTGCGAAGTAGCGTCAAGTCCGAAAGCATCGCATTGCTCTGACTGTTCTTATGTAGTCTTTCTATCGTGTTGATCTGATGCAATACTGAGGAGATTTCTTTCTCTCTCTGCCTTTTAATATGGGAGCCCAAAGCTATCAACCTCTCCCTTTGCACCGCTTTGTGCGTTTCCCAGATTATCGGGTAACCTTATTGTTTAATACATTTTCTCTAAAAAATCTGGTCAATGAAAATTTTAATTGAGCCAGATGATCAGGATTCCCTAACAGAGATTCGTTCAGCCTCCAGGACAGGCTTCGCCGGGGAAGAGTGGATATCTCAATCTCTAGAAACACAGGTGCATGGTCAGAGATCGTAATGTTCCCTATCGAGGTGCTACGTACTAGTTTGATATATTTTTCCTGTATTAAGAGATGGTCCAGCCTATGATATGTATTATGTGGGATTGAGAAATATGTGTAATCTTTTGTTGTAGGGTGTTCTATTCTCCATGGATCTATCAAATGCAATTCCCTCAGCCTGTTTAGAAAACCATTTCTGTGTTTGAAAGAAATGGAAGATTTCCCGTTTGAAGCGTCTATCAGTGGTTGTAATGTCAAGTTGAAATCTCCTCCCACTATCAAAGTGCCTTCAGTGAACAAGTTTAGTGTGTCCAGGGTCTTCAGGAGCCAATGTACTTGTCCCTGGTTGGGTGCATAAAGATTAGCTAGAGTTATTGTCGTATTAGCTAATATCCCTTTTACAAAAATATATCTGCCCTCTGCGTCAGAAAGATGGTCTTTTACTTCAAATGGGCATCCCTTCTTAAAAGCTATGCTGACCCCCTTTGATGCCGTGTTAGAGCAGCTATGAATCCAAGTTGGGTAGCGAGAGAAGGCGGTATTAGGCGTTCGTCCCTTTTTAAAATGTGTTTCCTGAAGGAATAGAATTTGTGCGTTTTTTTTGTTTAATGTGTGTAGGATCTGACTACGTTTGACCGGTGAATTCAAACCTTTCACATTGTAGGAAGCCACGACGACCGTTCCCCCTGTCCCTCTATCAGCCACAGCCATGGGAGTTGTTAAATGGTACCGTTTGTATCGTGCATCTGAAAGAGAAAACCATTAGAACATATACTGAACTATGTACATGTAGGAAAATCAGACTCATCTTTTGCAGGGGGGGTAAAGTTCCCAACGTAGGAAGATGAGTACATATTATATAACCTCGAGTGGTGGGAGCAATTAATATAACGTCAATATATCAAAGTAATACTCAATTATACAGCAGAGAAGATTGTCTCAATCCCGCGAATAATAGAGACCTGAGAATATAGTTTTAACATATCTTTGGTATTATAAAACTGGCTTTAGTTGTTGTGCGTAATATTAACTGACAAGGCCATTAGAGTAAATTTGAGGTAATAAGGAAAAGCAAGGGGTGCGGGAAGGAAAGGTCAGGAGAAAAGGAGGGGGGGGGAGGGAATAGAGCATAAAGAGGATAGGGGGGGCCAGGCAGCCGAAGGAAAGAGAGGGAGTATTTAACTGCAAGTCTGTAAAAATCAATGTTAGTATAATGGTCCACGGCCATTAAGGCTGTTCTAATTAGAAGACAGAAAGCTTCTTTTGAAAAGGTAATCAGTCTCTGTCGTTATATCTTCTAGACATAAAAAGTAAGAGAAAAAATAAAGAAATTTGACATCTTTTCTAAGGTCTTTAGCAATGTCTCACTCAAGTAGGGTCCCTTTTATTCAAATTCTTCTTAGTTTTTGGCGATGACGTTTTCTTCTTGGTTGACCACTTTGCCGGCCCAGTTAGCGTTGGAAAGTCCATCCCCATGTCAACCGGAAGCCAAGATGGAAGTTTTATAGGTGTAATCTGAAGTGGTTCCCATGATTCGGACAGATCTTCTGGGGTTCTTATTGTTATTTGACGTGCGCCTATGGATATTCCCAGTCCGAACGGAAAAAGCCATCTGAACCTTAGTCCTTTAACGACGATAGCGTCAGTCAAGGGCTTAAGAATTCTACGCTTTGCCAGCGTGGTTGGTGAAATATCTTGGTAGTTTTGAATTGCTGTTTCGTCGTAGCTTAATGGGGAACTTTCTCTTGCTCCTTTGAGGATGGCGGCAGTGTCAAGATAATTGAGCAGCCCGCAAATCACATCTCTTGGTTTGTCTCCAATCGCCGGTTTCGGTTTTAGTGCCCTGTGTACCCGCTCAATGATTATGACCTTGGCCCTTTCAGGGCCTAAAATGTTCGAGAAGATTTCCATTGAGACTTTATGTAGTGCCTCTGGGGCATAGGACTCTGGGATGCCCCTCAGGCGTACGTTTTTTGCGTCTACTTCTGTTTTCTTGGTCTTCTATGGAGAGAAAAATTGTGTTTAAGTGTTTTTGATGGACTAGAACATGATCCTTCAGTGTATGAGACGTGTCTATTATATTTGTCTGATTGTTTTCCACTGCCTCTACTCTATGGCCCATTTGTTGTAGATCTGCGCGCATAGCGTTAATCTCCCGTGACAGTTGTTTTGTGTTTTCTGCCATTAGTTTCCTCATAAATGAGCGAGTTAAAGGCTCTTCCATCATGGAATCGCATTCAGAGTCCTCCACTGGACTATTGCGGGGTCCTTCTTTTTTTTAAGTATTTGTCAAGTTCTCCTTGGGGATTGTTATCTCCTGATGTTGTGCTTTGTCTCGTTAAGCTTTTTGCCCGATCTGTGTGTGTGCGCACCATTATTGAGCAATATTGATCGGGGGTTAATTTATCACCACTCGAGGTTTACAGTTCCGTTAAAACAGCATACTCATTTTTTATATTCTTTCTTTAAAGAGAAGGGCATTTTGTAGTTTGTTATTGGCCTAAAGTAGCTTTGTTTGGTTGCCTTCTATAGTGGAAGAGAGCATGCCATGAATTGGTAGAGGGTTAAAGGTGATTATTGGTGATAACTCCAGAGGGCCAATAGATGGTGCTTCCATACTGAGTAATATCCCTGGTTAAGTAGGTGTAATGGCTCTAAATGGTCACCAGGTGGCAGGCCAAAATATTGCAGGTTTCAGGTTAGGTAGTAAGATAATTAACCACTAGATGGCTTCTCTGTATTTCAGTTTGTGTGTATAATGAATAAAGATGGAGTCTTTCACCAGGCTGGGAGCCAGGGGGTGGGAGAACCTCCTAGTACCACTGTGTATCAATTGGTCGCCCAGTGGCGTCCACAAAAGCCCCCCTGACACTTTTTTTCAGCAAATACAGTCCAGAAATGGTGTGCCTCCCAGCAGGGTCCCGGCTGATGGTGACTTTCAGTGACTGTGCGATGGCACTGTAATGGCGCTCTAATGGCGTCCTCCACATGGGTGCCTGTCTAGGGGCTGGATCTATAATTCCCCTCCGTTACTCCGCTACAGGTCATGAGCTCCACTCCCACACTGTCTCTCAGTATGTCCCTCCTGATGGGACCTCTCCAGGCTCCCCTCCTCCTCACAGCCTCCTCGGCACCGCTTCCGCCGCCACCCGTCTCCGCCTGTACCTGATCCCTTCGGTCGCCTCGCTCCGGTGTCGGGTGCGTCTCCTGAGTGCCGCCCGCTGCTCTGCTGGTATCACTGCCTGCACCGCTATCTCCACCAGACCCGTCGCAGGGGGAACCACGAGGCAGGTCTGTGTTGCAGCACGGCGCCTTCTGCTTAGTGTGCTCTTCCTGCAGCGCTGCTGCCTCAGGGGTCCTGGAGAGGGATCTCGGGGGCCCCACCGGGGACGAATGAAGCCCCTCTTCTCCTGCGTGTTTGGGGGGAGCAGGATTCCCCCAATCTTCCAGCTATATGCAGCTGCTGGCTGTTTTTTGTAGCCTAAGGACGGGAGCTGTGTCACAATACGTCCATCTTCTATGTTCCCCAGGCCACGCCCCCACGGAGAAATTTTTTTATTTGAAATAAAATAAAAAAGCCATTAGGGACTCCATCTTTAATTAAGAAAATCCTCTTCCGTCCGACGTAGTCCAAAACGCGATGTCCTCTCTGCTACATCCCCTGTGCATAGATATAGATGTCTATGCACAGCGAATGAGCAGACTGAGAACAATCTCAGCTCTGCTACATCAGGCAGCAGGCGGGCTCTAGGACCCTGGAGCTGCACAGAGCAGACAGCTCTTACTCTGCGAGTTTCCCTGCTATCACTGGCACAGTAGCGAGTCCAATGCAAGTCAATAGCAATCCTAGTTTTGTCAGAGTAAACGCTGGGAAACTCGCAGAGTAACGAGTCCTAGCAGATAGAGCCTGAAGCTTCCGAGACACATCTGCAATTTGTAAATCGCACATTACTCGCTATTACTCGCTTCCCCATTCATTAACATTGGACTCGCTAGACTCGCAACGAGTAGCGAGTCCCGGGCTCGGACTCGCTAGAGGCGAGTAATTTAGGACTCGCCCATCACTAGTAAACATTACTAAAAGGAATAGCAGCCCTGGAAGCAACTCAATAGGACAGTCATAATGCCTGTGCCAAGGAAGCTGATTTACTTTTAACTTATCACAGATGTCAGAAAATTCTTTATAAATTGGAGTTAAAGTGGTTCCAACAAAATGGCAAAGGGGCACGGTCTCCTGATCTACAGGCCTTGAAAATAAAGGTTACCCATTCACTCTTTCCATGGTAATCGGAGAGGTTCTCAATGCCATGTTAGTAAAAAAATTCATAAAATGAACCCTTGCAATCATAGCTCCACTAGAAATCCACTGTCAAGTACATATGATCTTAATATCCTAATATCTTTTGCTCCCCTGGAGATGTGCTCATAGAAAGAGAATGAAATACAACATTTAGTGGCAGGTTAAATTTAGAGATATCAGATTCATCATCAAAATGATCATATTTCCCTACTTCTGCTATCACTTTGTGAGGCCACTTGGGCCAGTTGATAAAGAAGTGGTCAGATTGACCACAATAGAGGCATAGACTTTCCCACACATGGTGCTCCTGGCAATTATTACTTTCATGCCTCTGCATGGAGTCAACCTGTATAGCAACCACTTCAGCCTCCTGAGATGTTTTACCTACATGCTCTTTGGGAGGAAGGGAAAAGTTAGAAATATGATTTAATGCTCACAGAAAAAAGGAGATAATTGTGACCCTAAATAACAAACCAAAATCTCCAAAGGGTGCTACTAAAATATAACTTTTATTTAACAACAATTAAAACACCAGGAATATATATCCTTTTCACTATGTATATACTACAACAACACAGATAATCCAGGGGAGCGGACTATAACCCTGTACTCACCTTACTCTCAACCTGCCTACCAACGGAGTTTTATACACCTAATGGTACCTTTACACGCCGCTACAGAAGGTTGGAAACAACCGGGTGTCTCACGTGCACAAGCACGTTCCAACGGTTGCAAATGGTACCCGATACTGCCTTTACACGCCGCTACAAGGTGCGCTACAGAAGGTTTAATCTACCTCTGGAGGCACCGCCGGGTGCTACAAGTTACCTTCTGTAGAGCACCGTCCCTCATTTACACGCCGCTACAGAAGGTAATATGGGAGGACCTGGTGCAGCAGGGACAACACATAGGCGTGCCAGAGTTGTAGATTACGAGACGCTCGTACGATGATTGGACAATGCAATAGCGTCATGATTGGCCAGCCAGCGCAGGAAGGCTGGCTAATACATGACGCTATAGCAAATGTGTAGTGTGACTGGTCAGCTCCTTAAATATGTCGCCATATGCAGCGACAACCAATCGTAACGCAGGAGCTTCCACCAATGATCGCTGAAGGGGGGCGGTTTCCCGGAGGCTGTGTCACGCCCCAGGGAGTTAACTAGGTGGCGAAAAAACCTTCCCGTACCTCATTTAGACGCCGCTACCATCGGGTTGAAACCAACCTGTTTTAGAGCACTGCTCTGAAACAGGTGCCGACAGTGACGGGTGGCAACAACCTAGTTTACACGCTGCTACCTCGGGTTGATTTGATGGTGCAACATACATTTGTCTCCCACACCCGGTTGTTTCCAACCTTCTGTAGCGGCGTGTAAAGGTACCATAAGAAGTAAAAATGGTGTCACTGTATTTCACTAATCAGGGTCCAGTCAGCAAAAAGTTACATCCATCCATCCACCATTGTTTCCTCTTCCAATGGTCACAAAAAGATAGGTGTCATAGAGTATGGGTCACTGGTACTCAACAGGCACTGCACATGTGGTTACAGGATATTTCTACCTAGTCTATGGGGACTAAAAAATTGTGATCCCACAAGTGTCCTATATCCAGGTAGATACACTGCAATAGTCAGATTCGCAGTAGGGATATAGTGGAAAACGTGTTGAGTGGTGGATATCATGTATCAGATAAGTCAAACATGAGCGAAATGTTCTAACTCTGACCTGTCTATTATCTAATCCGTGTTTCTCTATACAACAAACAAAGATGGTATCTATAGTGAATTAACCTGTCATTATATATATACAGTGCTTTGTGAAAGCACTCGGCCCCCTTGGACTTTTCAACCTTTTTCCACATTTCAGGCTTCAAACATAAGGATATAAATTCTAATTTTCTTGTGAGGAATCAACAAGAAGTTGGATACATTCGTGAAGTGAAACGAAATGTATTGGATATCTTAAACTTTTTTAACAAACTCACTCCAGAAGTTCAGTGAGGATCTCTGAATGATCCAATGTTGTTCTAAATGACTGGTAATGATAAATAGAATCCTCCTGTGTGTAATCAAGTCTCCGTATAAATGCACCTGCTCTGTGATAGTCTCAAGGTTCTGTTTCAAGTGCAGAGAGCATCATGAAGACCAAGGAACACACCAGGCATGTCCGAGATACTGTTGTGGCAAAGTTTTGGATAGGAGTATCAGACCACTGCAAATCTACCAAGACCCGGCCGTCCCTCTAAACTTTCATCTCGAACAAGGAGAAGACTGATCAGAGATGCAGACAAAAGGCCCATGATCACTCTGAATGAACTGCAGAGATCTACAGTTGAGGTGGGAGAGTCTGTCCATAGGACAACAATCAGTCGTACACTGCCCAAATCTTGCCTTCATGGAAGAATTGCAAGAAGAAAGTCATTTCTCAAAGATATCCATAAAAAGTCTCGTTTGATTTTTGCCACAAGCCTCCTGGGAGACACCAAACATGTGGAATAAGGTGTTCTGGTCAGATGAAACCAAAATTGAACTTTTTGGCCACAATGCAAAACGATATGTTTGGCGTAAAAGCAACACAGCTCATCACCCTCAAAACACCATCCCCACTGTCAAACACGGTGGTGGCAGCATCATGGTTTGGGCCTGCTTTTCTTTAGCAGGGACAGGGAAGATGGTTAAAATTGATGGGAAGATGGACGAAGCCAAATACAGGACCATTCTGCAAGAACACCTGTTGGAGTCTGCAAAAGACCTGAGACTGAGACGGAGATTTATCATCCAAGAAGACAATGATCCCAAACATAAAGCAAAATCTACAATGGAATGGTTCAAAAATAAAGGTATCCAGGTGTTAGAATGGCCGAGTCAAAGACCAGACCTGAATCCAATCGAGAATCTGTGGAAAGAGCTGAAAACTGCTGTTCACAAACGCTCTCCATCCAACCTCACTGAGCTCGAGTTGTTTTGCAAGGAAGAATGGGCAAGAATTTCAGTCTCTCGATGTGCAAAACAATAGAGACATACCCCAAGCGACTTGCAGTTGTAGCAAAAGGTGTCGCTACAAAGTATTAACTCAAGGGGGCCGAATAATATTTCACGCACCACTTTTAGTTTTTTATTTGTTAAAAAAGTTCAAAATATCCAATAAATTTTGTTCCACTGCATGGTTGTATCCCACTTGTTGTTGATTCTTCACAAAAAAAAATTAGAATCTATATCTTTATATTTGAAACCTGAAATGTGGCAATAAGTTGAAAAGTTCAAGAGGGCCGAATACTTTCAGAAGTCACTGTATATGCATGGTGGGTCACTATAAGTGTGAAAGGGGGTGATTCATAATCTCCCATATCACTGTTTTACTATTGTGGGGCTATTTTGGTCCATTTCAAGGATGGTGCCAATGTGCCATCTGTGGGATATTTGAGTGGTGTACTGTGAATCTAACTTATAGGCCTTATAGTCCACATCCTTTTAACAGCTAAGAATTGCATTGCTGCCTTATGGAGAGATACCCAATCTCCCTCACTTTAGAATACTATAGAAAAAATTGCTACTCATAATGCATATGAATATTCCTATTCCATCAAAAATAATCTCCATAACAAATACCAGAAAAAGTTGTACTACTGGAACCTACACTTTCCATCACCGCATTTGCAATCAGAGTCAAACTCACCTGGTCGAGGTTAAATGCATATGTTAGCCACACCCCAACTATTAATTAAAACATACTCAACCAAACTAAACAAAGCTGATTAACTACTCAAGACTAATTTCAAGCTACTAGCTCCCCTCATTTCCCCCCTTTTTACCCCCCTCCCCAGCTCACTGTGATCTTCTGCTATTGTAAATAGTTGATAATTACTAAATTCTTTTCATATATGCAAAACAACTTGTGTTGTAAATTTCAATGATACTACATCTAATATATAAAGCTGAATGTGTGTATGTGTGTGTGTGTATGTCCGGGATTGGCATCTACACCATCGCAACTACAGCCACAAAATATTGCACAGTCACACATCTGGATCTCGAGAGCGTCATAGGCTATTTTATGAGGCGAAATTTTAACCCCGTGCATTCCAATTCACCAAACAATTTTGGCCCTATCTACATAATGGAGAGAAAGTGACAGTTACGACATGACAGTTGTGAATGAGAGGGGCTTAATGACAGCACCAAAGACTAACAGCATATACCAGCATATAGTCACTAAGGTGGGACCCTAACATGGAATATTCACCACGCACGGGGACATGTATACACACCACATGCACACAAAGAGTAACAGCTAAGGTGGAGCCACAACATTGGATACTCACCACGCACCCGTACACAAACACACACACACACCTCAAAGAGACACACACAATACAGAGACACAAACCACACAGACACCCCCCCACAGGGACACCACACACATGCTCACCCTATAGGGACTCATGCACTCACCCCACAGGGACACACACACCACAGGGACACAGAGACACACACAGACACCCCACAGGAACACACAGACCCCATAGGGATGGACACACACCACAGAGACACCCCTCCCCCACAAGGACACACACCACAGGGAACCCCCACAGGGACACACACACACCAGTGGGACACACACACACCCCAGGGACACACACACCCCATGGACACACACAACACACAGACAGACACAGATGTGCACAAATCGCCTCACACAACTTGCCTCATATGTCTGGTATCTTTAATTTCCAAAAATAAACATCTGATTAAAAACAGCCAATGTGCAACACATGTGCCATATAGGGAATTAAGGCAGATGTCAGTCACATGAGCTGTCTTTTATGTGTATGTGTGAGGTAACATATACTGCCCGGCCAGGGGGAGGGTTTACTGTTGGCTGGAGATTTATTAGGCTGCCTATAGCAACCAATCACAGCTCAGCTTCTATTTTCCTACAGGTCATTAATATGACATATTCAAATTCTATTTTGGTATAGCTAACAGCAGTTATTTATTTACCCGGGTGTATCCGGGTAGTACAGCTAGTATGTCTTGGTTACATAAAGTTAGCTCATTTTATTTGATGTATCTGGTACAAGAACTCTGTATAATACACTTGTATTATGTACTTAAAAGTTATGTTACCTGAATTTATATTATAAAACCCAATAAAAACATTTTGAACAAAAGAAAGGTCACAACAGCCTCACAACTGCTACCTGTATTAGTAAGCCCATAGTTTACTTGCCACTTACTAGGGCATCTCAATGAATTAGAATATCATAAAAAGTTAATTTATTTCAGTAATTTAATACAAAAGGTGAAACGCACACTTTATATAAAGTCATTAGAAACAGAGCAATCTATTTCAAGTGTTAATTCCTGTAAATGTCGATGATTATGGCTTATAGCCAATGAAAGCCCAAAGGTCATTATTTCAGAAAATTAAAACAGGGAGGATGAAAGGTTAAAAACAGTGCTGCCATATTCCATGAGACATCAAAGGGTGATTATAATATTGATTTATTAGTCAACGTGTTTCAGGGCTCCCTGAAACGCTCTGAAACATGGCAATCACTTCCAAGAATTGTCTAGCAAGTTGAAGAAAATTGCACCTCGAGTACTGAATAAAATTTCCATTTATTGGTATTCAGGTAAAAACAGGTTTCTTAGCACGTAAAAGCACACAGGTCAGTTTATCATGTCTTCAGGCAACATGTTTCGGCTAGATTAGCTGTGCTAAGAAACGTGTTTTTACCTGGATACCAATAAATGGAAATTTTATAAAGAACTCGAGGTGCAATTTTCCTCGACTCGCTGGACAATTTTTGGAAGTGATTTGGATGCAGCTACAGGCCCGCTGGAGTCCGTGCTGAGAGGGAGGAAAACTGGAGAGAGAAGTAAGGTGAGCGTACCCTTTTTTTCTTTATAATGGAAACATGGCAATTCATTGAGATGCACTAGTTGTCGCTCATGGTCTGTGACTAGTAAAGCACAATTGTTACTGTGAATGCTCATAGCACTCACTAATTTTAGATACAAATTATCCACAAAGGTTCCTGAGTCCAAGGATTAGGATTTAGATTTCAGAGTCCACCGGAGAACAGAAGAAAGATCTGGCTGTGTTAAGGAGTAGATGAAAATCTACTGAGCTCATTCCAGTGAAATGCACAGAAAAAATGTCCACAGTTTCTTCCTGGTTGGTAGGTGACATTAAGCAAATGCATAGTGGAGAGGCATCGGAGCTTCCACTGTGGTCTAGGTCAAATTCTAACATATTTTTAAATGAATTTGTTCCTTCTTCAGAGGCGGGAGTACATATCACCATCAGGAAATATATATCATTGTGGATCAGTACTAGCTCCCATCCCAGCACTCCCACACACCCACCTAGGCAAATGGTGAGGGCCCATACCTTGGGGGGAAAGTTAGGGGAGGAGGGAGGTAGAAAAACAGGGAATTCTTGTTTTTGCCTCGAGGGAAGAAGGAGTATGGGAGTCCTGAGAGAGAAAATGGGACTCCGAGAGAGGGGGCCTGGAGAGAGAGAACAGGCAGTCCAGACTGAAGGAGGGGACCCCCCAGTTCGGAGCGACAATACTCCGGGAGGGAACCCGGGTCCATACACCGGAGTGCCGGTTCGAAGATGCGGCACAGGGAGTCCAGCCCCTGAATCGCAACATCAGTTGTCGTGGGTCCGTCTACCGACCCGACCCATGATCAGCACTTCCATCACTACAGGCACTTCCCTGCCCCGGAGGGCCAGCTCTACCTGCAGGAAGATGTACCATCTCGGCTGCTGTACCATCTCCTTCTGGAGGTTTGAAGCGGTGCTGGTGCTAAATCACCAGAATCTGCGGGTGGCGTCACGATAAACCTATAAACTTTTATTCCATTCCAACGACCCCTTTTTAGTTGACCACCACATTTTGTTACTCAAGGTTGTACACTCACACCCGTTCAAAGCAGTTAAAACTGGTTTGAATCACTGACTGGTAACCCCAACTTATGATTTTACTTAAAAAATGCTTTGTCACAATTAATTTGCACAGCATTGTATATATATTGTGGTTTAGCGTTCACGGACCGGGTCGGGGTACACTCACTTGACAGCGCAATTCAAGCAGACAGCAATGGTTTCTATTTAACTCCAATCCAGATGGTTTATTTAGCCACATAAACCACTTGATATAATTATTGTACACAGTCCATCACTTCACACATGGGATTGGTCTGCACAGTTCACTCACTGACCTCTGTCAGTACACAGCCCCCTTCTCAAGAGGTTACCTTGTCCAGCAATCATAGCAGGCTTCTTTCATACTGTCTCCTAACAGTCCATTGTTACCAGGAGCTGCTCCAAGCTCCTTACCTGAGCCTTCTCATGTGCTTCCCACACAGCCAGTTTTCAGGCTTCAGGACCTGAGCTGACATCACAGACATGTGGACCAGGGAGTGGCTACCTGATAACATCAACACACCCCTCCCCTGGGAGGTATGTATTTACCCAGACCCACCCATTGCTTATGGTTAACCCTTACCTCCAGCCCACATCACATTATAGAAAGGTGTTGGACAACAAGCCTCAGCAGTCAACCTGGGTTAAGATCACTGCAGACATCTGTCTGTTTGACACATACCTGTCCCTCCTGACACAGCCGGTGGACCCATCACAACATCTCTGTAGCATTTAATTTAACAAAATACAAAAGGAATGAATACAAGAAAAATCTAAAGGAGAGTAGCCAAGAGGTTGTTCCAAACATCTTGGACAACTAACCGCAGATTCCTATACCTCTTCAGGTGACCCCACTCAGACTCAATGATGTTGAGATCAGAGCCATTTCATCACATGCATAACTCCTTGCTCTTTTTTACACTGAAGATAGATCTAAATGACATTGCCTATACTGTATGTATATGTGTATGGGGGTTGTTGTCCAGCTTAAGAAAACATTTGTAGCAAATCAGATGTCTCTACGTTGCTATTACAAGAGGGATAAGTATTTGCCTATATAGAGTATCTCAGCATTAAGGGTATGTGCCCATCAGTCGTTTTGTGGGCTGCTTTTGGACGTTTTCCGTCGGCGTTTTCCGCTCAGTTTTATGTTAATTTATGTTAATCCTATCCTCCGGTTGGATTAACATGCTAGTCAATGGATTTTAGAAAACTCTGTCTTCACTAGAACGTTTTTCTTCTGGTCGTTTTCAGTCAAAACTGAGTTTTTTCACCGGTTTCCAAATATAGAGCAAGTGACTTCTTTCCTCCGTTTTTCCAGCGGTTGCAGCTGATCAAGTGCACAAAAAACTCAGTTTTCAAACCGCTCAGAAAAACCGCCGACAAAACCGAGCAAAAAACAAGCAAAAAACGAGCAAAAAACTAGGGACACTGCTGAGCACAGAAAACTCAGTTTCTGCTAAAAAAAAACCCAGGTTTTTGGACGGACTGCAAAGATGCACAAACGTCAGATGTGCACATAGCCTAAGGATTCTATTCATTTTCACCAAATTCACAACTCAATTTAATTAAATGCAGTCCAAAACTTACAAGAAACTTCATTGTTGGGTGTAGATGCTCATTTTTGTACCGATCTTTAGCCCTTTGACAAATAAACAGCCTATGTGGTCCTTTTCTCCACTTAAACAAGCTAAGCACAATATTTTGGGCATTAAAGTGGCGCCAAAATTGCAATTTTTAATTATATTTTGATTTCTAGAAAACACCTGCATGGTCAAAATGTTCACTACAACCATTGATACATGTCTTTTGGAGTCTCCTATAAGTCTCTTAACAGCTTATCTCTCTCCTTATGTTGGCAGGCAGATTCCTCTCCACAAGGAGAATATCTAGTCCCCCAGACCTCGTCTTAGCCTCTCATACACCCAGATCAGAATTGCCACACACTGCACCGATGAGGGGCAGTCACCCGAAATGCAGCGTCTGCAGTTTTGGGGTTCTGATCTGGTACAAATCCTAAGTCATATTAAAAGGCTTGTTAAAGAGTCGACTATGACTATAAGGATTGCTACCCTTATTGGATGGCATTAGAGTTTTTCACTTCCTCACTAAAGTGACAATTTGTCTTTTGGAGTGTAATTTTGCCAAAATATAATCACTTCTAATAGGTTTCTTTCATGATTTAAATCTGAACCTTTGCAGTTGTGGAATAATGCTATGAAAGTCACCAAATTAGGGTTGTGATGATAAATGCTTTTATTTATTAACACTTTAATAATTTTTGACTTAGCCAACAATAATTAGGAGGATATATTTAACTTAACATTGCCCAACAGAAGATGTGAACATCATCCCAGTAGGGATGCTGATCTAGGACAACTGATGTGTCAAACTTTCTTCACACTGAAAAGAGGATTTGAAATACATTCTAGTTATACCCTGTTGGAATTTCTTCCAAACAGACTGATGAAGTATTTCAATTGTCGTACTTAGATTTCACATTAGAAATCAATTTAAAAATATATAATATTGCAAAATATATTTCACCTTTTTCGTATTATTGTGTCAAGTCACCATGTTGCAATACTCATTTTTAAATGAATCATACTAATTTTGTGTAATTACCGTACTGGAAGGAACATCTTCTCATAATAATACAATGCATTGAAGAATGAACTGTATACAGTGTACTTTCAGGAAAGAACACAAAACAATGGTATGAAAAATTCTGAAAGATTCTCTTTTTTTTGGCAAATAATTCTAAGCAGTTTAAAGTATTTAACACTAACAGGATAAATATGATCTATGAGCACTTCTATTATTTATTGTCTCCTTATGCCAATCAAAAAGGTTCCAAAATAATGAACGTTTCTATTTAGCTTTATATAAATGTATTATTATTTTATTTTAGTTACATATTTACATGAATACAGCTTATATGCAAACTTCTTATGATAGTTTCAGGGACGCCATTAGGTCATGGTTGCTTTGACCCATGTGAGAGGCCTGGAGGAGATTGGGGCCTGGACGTTCGGGTCTTGGGATAATTACTTAGTGATTCATTAACTTGCCACCTGGACACTTCTTAAATGGGCCCCCTCTCTTATCAGTCACCACCATAGAAGCAGAGGGGGCTAGGCTGACCGAGATTGACATCGTTAGTGACGTCAGGTTCGGCCTGGTTTGTACTCCACATGCATGCAATAGTCTGCCATGCGCAGTACAAACAGGAAATCATCGCAAAGCACGCCACCAGGATTTGAACGTGTGAGCTACTGCACGTGTCCAGTAAGTATGTCTGTCTGTCTATACACAGCACCATACTGTATACACAGGTCCACACTACATCCTGTATTGTCCTCTGCCTTTCCCTTTACTTTGTTTGGATCTGCACTGCTTTTCCTGTTTGTACTGGTGTGTTTGATTTGACTGTGGCCAGTGTGCCCAAGCACCAGCCACCCCACTATTTGTCACCTGGGAAAGGCTCCACTAAAGTCCCCCCTTCCAGGACCAGAAGGCAGGTGAAAAGTATCTCGGCCCTTAAGGGTGTGTATTAGAGTGACGGCTAGCGTAAAGTGTGTCATACTGTATACATATTTTTCAACTCATTCTTACTTTTACACTGCCCCATAGAGAGGCACCCTGCTCCAACATCCGATCCCTTCTGACAGATACTGATGAGCTGCAGCACATCGGTATCTGTCAATATCATGGACAGTGAGTGGTTGCCTGCCAACCACGCACCAGAAGTGCTCTGTGACAGCTTCCGGGGTTAAGCTAGGACCCCGGGCTGTCATGTGAGCATCGGGGATCCCACAATCTAATCTTGTAGGCACCTTTGGATCCCGCTATCAGTGATCCTGGATCTTATCAGTGCTGGAAGTCCGACATCTCAGCTGATAATATCAGCTGAGATGTTGGGTGTTTAATGTGAGCTCTGTGCCAGGCGTGCAATATTATTCGGCCCCTTCACTTTCAGTGCAGCAAACTCACTCCAGAAGTTCAGTGCGGATCTCTGAATGATCCAATGTTGTCCTAAATGACTGGTAATGATAAATAGAATCCACCTGTGTGTAATCAAGTCTCCATATAAATGTACCTGCTTTGTGATAGTCTAAAGGGGGAGTCACACGCGTCAATATCGCCTGCACGATATCGGCTGCACGTGACGTTGCAGCGATATTGACGAGTGTGACATACTGAATCAACCAGCGATAAATCGCTGGTTGATGATCGCCAGGTTTTAGAACCTGCTCTAAAACCTGGCGATTGTCGCCCGGTGTACACGCAGCATCGCTGCGTGTGACACCGGGAGTAGCGATATTCCAGCTCCCAGCGCCTCTCACGAGCGCTGGGAGCTGGTAACTAAGGTAAACTGCGGGTATCTAGGCAGCGCGCGCTGCCTAGATACCCGACGTGTACCTTAGTTACCAGCCTCCTCCGCGCACCGGCAGGTATCTAAGGTACACAGCGGGTAACTAGGGTCCCTAGTTACCCGCTGTGTACCTTAGATACCAGCCGGTGAGCGGAGGAGGCTGGTAACTAAGGTACACGTCGGGTATCTAGGCAGCGCGCGCTGCCTAGATACCCGCAGTTTACCTTGGAGACCAGCCTGCTCCCGCTTCCAGCAGCCTGGCAGCGGGAGCAAGACATCTTGGAAACGATATTTAAATCGTTTCCACGATGTTTCTGGTCAATTGATCGCTGATGAGTCTGTCTGTGTGACAGCTCACCAGCAATCAGCCGTCAATGTCGTCAGCGATCATCTCACTGACAACATTGACGCGTGTGACAGGCCCTTAAGGGTTCTGTTTCAAGTGCAGAAAGCATCATGAAGACCAAGGATCACACCAGATATTGGGAAGATGGTGTATCATGGTCCGCGCTGCTGCCCCAATGGAATCACGAGGAATGCAGGGTTTCAAGAAGTCACGAAGAATGCAAGGTTCCAAAAATAACAATCTCCTTTATTCCACCAACGTGTTTAGGCACCTATCCTGGTACCTTCATCAGGGTATTCAGGGTATGAAGGTGCCAGAATAGGTGCCGAAACGCGTTGGTGGAATAAAGGAGATTGTTACCTTTGGAACGTAGCATTCCTTGTGACTTCTTGAAACCCTGCATTCCTCATGATTCCATTGGGGCAGCAGCGCGGACCGTGATACACCATCTTCCCAATATCTGAGCGTTTTTCCACGTGCGAGTGGTTGGTGGAGGTCTTGCAGCAGCTAAAAACCAAATGCTTACAAACCAGTTGTGGGGCACACAACTGGATCAGGTGAGTGTACACCTGTTGATAAACTTACACAGACAGTGTCACCAGTGATAGGGCACTATTGCGCCTCTTGTCTCCGCTTTTTGTATTTATACAGTTAAAGTAAGGATCACACCAGGCAGGTCCGAGATACTGTTGTGGAAAAGTTTAAAGCTGGATTTGGATACAAAAAAATTTCCCAAGTTTTATACATCTCAAAGAGCACTCTGCAAGCAATCATATTGAAATGGAAGAAGTATCAGACAACTGCAAATCTACCAAGACCCAGCCGTCCCTCTAAACTTTTGTAGCGCCCCACTAGTCAGTGCGCTACAAAAGGGTACTGCACCCTTAACAGAAGGTGCAGTATGCCTTGTTCTGGTAAGGAGTAGTAGAAGCCTGAAGCTCCAGCACCACACACGCACCTAGTGATAGGGGACCAATCAGATGCCTGTTACTAGGGTAACCGGTCCCGTTGGGTGAAGAGCTAGGTTATAAAGTGAGTGGGGAAAGAAGAACAGTGAGCAGAGTAGACGAGCAGCAGAAAGCAGAGCTCATGAGGTAGAAGAACAGAGAACAACAGAGGAGAAGTAACGTGGAGGGCTCCTCAACCTGGTGACCCAGAAGAGAAAGGGGCAGAGATAGAGGGTAACCAAATACCCTAGCCCAGTCTGGTACCGGCTCCAACGTGGATCAGAGGTCCATTCCTGAACAGCAAATTACCGGCATTGTCGATATCTTTCTAGGAGCACGATCCAACCGCCCTACACCAAGCACGGTCTCCACCAGAAGCACTAAACAGGATTGGGTTCAATTTTGGAGAGATAAAGGGTTCCCATATTACCCAATGGGCTTGGTTCAAGAAGTGGGATTGTGCAGGGCACCACAGAAAAGGACAGGGAAAGTGATAGAGGAGGAACACTAGCGTAGCTTCAGAGGAACACTGCTCACTGCCAGAACCACCCGGTCCACTAGCTTAGCTGAAAGAACTGCATTACTCTGTAAATCTGCAGATTACCGATGTAAAGTACCCATTTAGAGTGAGCAACGTGTCTGTGCTTTTTCTCAGAGAACTGTGATTTACCTGCTATGCTCCACAGTGACTACACTGCCCTTTTCCACCATTGGTACTTCCAACACCCCGGGGACTCAGTCCTACCTGTAGAGGGCTACAACATCTTGCTGCCGCACATCACCCCGGATGATACATGGATGGCACACATGTTCGCATTGATGGCAACATGGATGGTCAAAATGGACCATGCCACACATGTTTTCTAATGCACATGCCTGAGAGGGGCCTGAAGACTTGGTCTGTGCAACAATACCAAAATAAATCTAACTTGCCCCTTTGTTTCTCATGCCCTATTTGTAGACATGAATGCAGCAGGGATATCACGACTACAGCATAGGATTGCTGCAGCTCATCAATAGGCTCAGCAGTCTCATGCTGTCTATAATAGCAAGGCTATTGAGTCCAGAGATTGCCTGCTGCAGTCATGTGTTATAGTCATGATGACAGAGAGACAGCACTGAGGAGTAAGAAGGGGTCAGTAAATTTGATTTTATTATTTTACAAAGCCTAAACCTTAAAGCCCGGGGCGACATCGCCGCCCATTATAGAGGCGATGTGGGGGCATGGCCTATCGCCGGCGTCATCGCCCCTAGGTCGCCTCATGTAAAGGGGCGATGTCGGCGGTGCCGGGCGGTCGCCTGGTTTCAGAGCAGTGCTCTGAAACCAGGCGACCATCATGGGGCGATGTGCACACATCGCCCCATGTAACCTGGCGCTGGCGACCTGTCAGGAGATGGGAGCCATAGGCTCCCATTGTCCTGCATCGCCGCTGGGTTTGCAGACACCCCGGCGGCGATGCCGCCTGACAGATCGCCGGAGGTGTGGCCCGTGTAAACAAGGGATGGTGACGCTGGTGGGGCGCCAAAAACGTGCGCGCTCCCAACAGTCGCCGCCGACATCCCCAGCCCCGTCGCCTGGTGTGACGGGGCCTTAAGACTAAAAAAAAGTTATAACTCCATCCACCCAATATCAAAACCCCCAATCAAGTGCTTAGGCAAATTAGCTATGTGGAATGAAAATACTCAAAATAATACTGCCCAAATATTATTGCCAAAGTAACAACACTATGCAATGACCAAATAATATTTTTTTACCAAAGAAAAAAATAATGAACATACAGTGTCTCCATAATGTTATCATGTGGTAGCACAAATAATGTAAAAAAAAAATTAAAGTAGCATACACACATATATATTTTTATCACACGTATTTATCTCAATCCATTCTCCCTGAGCTCCACCACTAGCACATATTGTACTTCTGTATAACTCCTGCTTCATACCTTCTGCAACATGAAGCAAACAATTGGGGCATATTACCGTACTTAGTGTATTTTATTATAGAGAAATTCTACTCTAGAACAATTACCTTTACAATAGAACATGGTTCCATATATCTCCATACAACAGAATAGTGAGTTTAGTAACAGTTGTTTTCCATTACAGTCACAAGTAATAAAATAAAGGATGTGCAAGCATATAAATAATATAACAAATATAGCAACTGAGCGCCATTCAAATGCTATTCATTACTTGTGATTGAGAAATCTGCTATTGACCAAAGCTGAGAAAAACAGAACATGTCTCCAGCATCACCATGCTAGGTTTATTTTCCTGGTTTCCAGCCAACACATGATCAAACTAATTCTTGGATAAATAATTCTCATTGAAACTTGCCAAAGGAATGAAATCCCCAAAAGCATAATTCCACATAATATTAAGACTCTGCTTGAATAGTTGTTATTATAAATGCCTCTGTATAAAACTGTGGCGTACAGTAGACATTGAGTATAAATCACTTGCAAATTAACCTTAAATAGACTCTATGTTATTCCTCTGGGCTATTTCTAAAATATATTTTTTGAGAATAGAAAAGCAAAAAATATATAATTGTAGTCACAATGGATGATTTTTCCTAAAACATTTAGGATTTTGGAACAAATAAAATCTCCATGGACCATAACAGGACAGAAATAGCAAAGTAGGACACCTTTGCAAGCAAGGAATAGTAAGATATAGTAGTATAATAAAGCAGTTATTTTCTTAGCATGGTCAAAAGGTACACAGAGACAACAATATGCAGCAGTCCAATAGTCCTGTATTCAGCAATAACAATAAAGATGTGAAACGTTAATATGGAATAATTTCTTACTTTATTGATAACAGATATCATAGATGATGCTATGAGTCTGATTACTGACTTAACTGGATGACAAATTAATACAATGCCAATGTGTATTCTTTGTCTAAAATCTCACAATCAATTATCCCACACAAAATATAAGATAGATAGATTCTACTTATTTCTTTATTGAATAATTAGGGCTCTCACAACTATAATCAGACATATATTTACAGAATTGTAGCACTAAAGGTGTGTGCTCACTGTCAGTATACACAGCGTTTTGGGTGCAGCGTCTTGCCGCTGCGTCCAAAACGCTGCGTAGTACAGTATAAGCATAGTGGATGGGATTGTAAGAAATCCCATCCTCACTATGCTTAACCTGTCCGCAGCGTGTTTGGAGGTGTGGTGCGGGTTGCCGGCATATGAAATAAACATGCTGTGGAGTCGGAAGCGGCTGCCATAGGTGACTGCAGGGAGAAGCCGCCACGCACTCGCCGCACATGGTGAGTACAGGGTGACTGCAGTCTCCCTGCGGCCACTCGCGGCTTCACTAAGGTCTGGAACAGCTGTGTCCAACACGCAGATCCTCCGGACCGTGAGTATGCAGCCTAAAGCTGGCTTCACATCACGGCACTATGAGGTTCGGGGATGTAGAGCGCAGCTGTCCCCTGCTGAAATGGTGCTGGGGGCGTAGCTCAAGCTGAACTTTAGCAGCCGGTATCCAGTTTCCGGATCCTCCCAGATACTCCCAACTTGGGGCAATCCGGCGCCATAGACTCCCATGTCAGGGAGCACCGGATTGCCCCAGATCTGGGAGGATCCAATTTGGGGAGATTTTTTGCAGCATTTTTGTGTCTGGGAGAAAAATCTGAATACACACGGATCCTCCTGGACAGATGGAAACCGGATGGCAGATAGCTGCCATCTGGCTCCATCCGGCCCCATAGAGCTGGATTATGGCAAAATCGGGTTTGGGGCTGTCAGGTTCACCCCAAACAACCCCGGACCTGATTGTGCTGTGGCGTGAAGCCAGCCTTAGCAATGTTACAAAAATACTCTTTGTCCCTATGAACAGTGTTTCAATTCATTTGCGTTGCAAATGTTTCTCCCAGAGCACATACAGTACAATTTAAGCAATTTTATTTATACATGCTGTTTTAAGTCTTAACTAGAAATACATGAAGGGAGTAAAGTATTTACACAGGGTCAGAAACAAAAAATATATATTTAGAATGTAAAAGTTTCTCCCTGGATCATTAGTGAAAATACACTATACAGTTGTGGCCAAAAGTATTGACACCCCTGCAATTCTGTCAGATAATACTCAGTTTCTTCCTGAAAATGATTGCAATCACAAATTCTTTGGTATTATTATCTTCATTTAATTTGTCTTCAATGAAAAAACACAAAAAGAATTGTCCTAAAGCCAAATTGGATCTAATTCCACACCAAACATAAAAAAGGGGGTGGACAAAAGTATTGGCACTGTTAGAAAAATCATGTGATGCTTCTCTAATTTGTGTAATTAACAGCACCTGTAACTTACCTGTGGCACCTAACAGGTGTTGGCAATAACTAAATCACACTTGCAGCCAGTTGACATGGATTAAAGTTGACTCAACCTCTGTCCTGTGTCCTTGTGTGTACCACATTGAGCATGGAGAAAAGAAAGAAGACCAAAGAACTGTCTGAGGACTTGAGAAACCAAATTGTGAGGAAGCATGAGCAATCTCAAGGCTACAAGTCCATCTCCAAAGACCTGAATGTGTCTACTGTGCGCAGTGTCATCAAGAAGTTTAAAGCCCATGGCACTGTGGCTAACCTCCCTAGATGTGGACGGAAAAGAAAAATTGATGAGAGATTTCAACGCAAGATTGTGCGGATGGTGGATAAAGAACCTCGACAAACATCCAAACAAGTTCAAGCTGCCCTGCAGTCCAAGGGTACAACAGTGTCAACCCATGCTATCCGTCGGCATCTGAATGAAAAGGGACTGTATGGTAGGATACCCAGGAAAACCCCACTTCTTACCCCGAGACATAAAAAAGCCAGGCTGGAGTTTGCCAAAACTTACCTGAGAAAGCCTAAAACGTTTTGGAAGAATGTTCTCTGGTCAGATGAGACAAAAGTAGAGCTTTTTGGGCAAAGGCATCAACATAGAGTTTACAGGAGAAAAAAAGAGGCATTCATAAAAAAGAACACAGTCCCTACAGTCAAACATGGCGGAGGTTCCCTGTTTTGGGGTTGCTTTGCTGCCTCTGGCACTGGACTGCTTGACCGTGTGCATGGCATTATGAAGTCTGAAGACTACCAACAAATTTTACAGCATAATGTAGGGCCCAGTGTGAGAAAGCTGGGACTCCCTCAGAGGTCATGGGTCTTCCAGTAGGACAATGACCCAAAACACACTTCAAAAAGCACTAGAAAATAGTTTGAAAGAAAGCACTGGAGACTTCTAATGTGGCCAGCAATGACTCCAGACTTGAATCCCATAGAACACCTGTGGAGAGATCTAAAAATGGCAGTTTGGAGAAGGCACCCTTCAAATATCAGGGACCTGGAGCAGTTTGCCAAAGAAGAATGGTCTAAAATTCAGAGTCCACCGGAGAACAGAAGAAAGATCTGGCTGTGTTAAGGAGTAGATGAAAATCTACTGAGCTCATTCCAGTGAAATGCACAGAAAAAATGTCCACAGTTTCTTCCTGGTTGGTAGGTGACATTAAGCAAATGCATAGTGGAGAGGCATCGGAGCTTCCACTGTGGTCTAGGTCAAATTCTAACATATTTTTAAATGAATTTGTTCCTTCTTCAGAGGCGGGAGTACATATCACCATCAGGAAATATATATCATTGTGGATCAGTACTAGCTCCCATCCCAGCACTCCCACACACCCACCTAGGCAAATGGTGAGGGCCCATACCTTGGGGGGAAAGTTAGGGGAGGAGGGAGGTAGAAAAACAGGGAATTCTTGTTTTTGCCTCGAGGGAAGAAGGAGTATGGGAGTCCTGAGAGAGAAAATGGGACTCCGAGAGAGGGGGCCTGGAGAGAGAGAACAGGCAGTCCAGACTGAAGGAGGGGACCCCCCAGTTCGGAGCGACAATACTCCGGGAGGGAACCCGGGTCCATACACCGGAGTGCCGGTTCGAAGATGCGGCACAGGGAGTCCAGCCCCTGAATCGCAACATCAGTTGTCGTGGGTCCGTCTACCGACCCGACCCATGATCAGCACTTCCATCACTACAGGCACTTCCCTGCCCCGGAGGGCCAGCTCTACCTGCAGGAAGATGTACCATCTCGGCTGCTGTACCATCTCCTTCTGGAGGTTTGAAGCGGTGCTGGTGCTAAATCACCAGAATCTGCGGGTGGCGTCACGATAAACCTATAAACTTTTATTCCATTCCAACGACCCCTTTTTAGTTGACCACCACATTTTGTTACTCAAGGTTGTACACTCACACCCGTTCAAAGCAGTTAAAACTGGTTTGAATCACTGACTGGTAACCCCAACTTATGATTTTACTTAAAAAATGCTTTGTCACAATTAATTTGCACAGCATTGTATATATATTGTGGTTTAGCGTTCACGGACCGGGTCGGGGTACACTCACTTGACAGCGCAATTCAAGCAGACAGCAATGGTTTCTATTTAACTCCAATCCAGATGGTTTATTTAGCCACATAAACCACTTGATATAATTATTGTACACAGTCCATCACTTCACACATGGGATTGGTCTGCACAGTTCACTCACTGACCTCTGTCAGTACACAGCCCCCTTCTCAAGAGGTTACCTTGTCCAGCAATCATAGCAGGCTTCTTTCATACTGTCTCCTAACAGTCCATTGTTACCAGGAGCTGCTCCAAGCTCCTTACCTGAGCCTTCTCATGTGCTTCCCACACAGCCAGTTTTCAGGCTTCAGGACCTGAGCTGACATCACAGACATGTGGACCAGGGAGTGGCTACCTGATAACATCAAACACACCCTCCCCTGGGAGGTATGTATTTACCCAGACCCACCCATTGCTTATGGTTAACCCTTACCTCCAGCCCACATCACATTATAGAAAGGTGTTGGACAACAAGCCTCAGCAGTCAACCTGGGTTAAGATCACTGCAGACATCTGTCTGTTTGACACATACCTGTCCCTCCTGACACAGCCGGTGGACCCATCACAACATCTCTGTAGCATTTAATTTAACAAAATACAAAAGGAATGAATACAAGAAAAATCTAAAGGAGAGTAGCCAAGAGGTTGTTCCAAACATCTTGGACAACTAACCGCAGATTCCTATACCTCTTCAGGTGACCCCACTCAGACTCAATGATGTTGAGATCAGAGCCATTTCATCACATGCATAACTCCTTGCTCTTTTTTACACTGAAGATAGATCTAAATGACATTGCCTATACTGTATGTATATGTGTATGGGGGTTGTTGTCCAGCTTAAGAAAACATTTGTAGCAAATCAGATGTCTCTACGTTGCTATTACAAGAGGGATAAGTATTTGCCTATATAGAGTATCTCAGCATTAAGGGTATGTGCCCATCAGTCGTTTTGTGGGCTGCTTTTGGACGTTTTCCGTCGGCGTTTTCCGCTCAGTTTTATGTTAATTTATGTTAATCCTATCCTCCGGTTGGATTAACATGCTAGTCAATGGATTTTAGAAAACTCTGTCTTCACTAGAACGTTTTTCTTCTGGTCGTTTTCAGTCAAAACTGAGTTTTTTCACCGGTTTCCAAATATAGAGCAAGTGACTTCTTTCCTCCGTTTTTCCAGCGGTTGCAGCTGATCAAGTGCACAAAAAACTCAGTTTTCAAACCGCTCAGAAAAACCGCCGACAAAACCGAGCAAAAAACAAGCAAAAAACGAGCAAAAAACTAGGGACACTGCTGAGCACAGAAAACTCAGTTTCTGCTAAAAAAAAACCCAGGTTTTTGGACGGACTGCAAAGATGCACAAACGTCAGATGTGCACATAGCCTAAGGATTCTATTCATTTTCACCAAATTCACAACTCAATTTAATTAAATGCAGTCCAAAACTTACAAGAAACTTCATTGTTGGGTGTAGATGCTCATTTTTGTACCGATCTTTAGCCCTTTGACAAATAAACAGCCTATGTGGTCCTTTTCTCCACTTAAACAAGCTAAGCACAATATTTTGGGCATTAAAGTGGCGCCAAAATTGCAATTTTTAATTATATTTTGATTTCTAGAAAACACCTGCATGGTCAAAATGTTCACTACAACCATTGATACATGTCTTTTGGAGTCTCCTATAAGTCTCTTAACAGCTTATCTCTCTCCTTATGTTGGCAGGCAGATTCCTCTCCACAAGGAGAATATCTAGTCCCCCAGACCTCGTCTTAGCCTCTCATACACCCAGATCAGAATTGCCACACACTGCACCGATGAGGGGCAGTCACCCGAAATGCAGCGTCTGCAGTTTTGGGGTTCTGATCTGGTACAAATCCTAAGTCATATTAAAAGGCTTGTTAAAGAGTCGACTATGACTATAAGGATTGCTACCCTTATTGGATGGCATTAGAGTTTTTCACTTCCTCACTAAAGTGACAATTTGTCTTTTGGAGTGTAATTTTGCCAAAATATAATCACTTCTAATAGGTTTCTTTCATGATTTAAATCTGAACCTTTGCAGTTGTGGAATAATGCTATGAAAGTCACCAAATTAGGGTTGTGATGATAAATGCTTTTATTTATTAACACTTTAATAATTTTTGACTTAGCCAACAATAATTAGGAGGATATATTTAACTTAACATTGCCCAACAGAAGATGTGAACATCATCCCAGTAGGGATGCTGATCTAGGACAACTGATGTGTCAAACTTTCTTCACACTGAAAAGAGGATTTGAAATACATTCTAGTTATACCCTGTTGGAATTTCTTCCAAACAGACTGATGAAGTATTTCAATTGTCGTACTTAGATTTCACATTAGAAATCAATTTAAAAATATATAATATTGCAAAATATATTTCACCTTTTTCGTATTATTGTGTCAAGTCACCATGTTGCAATACTCATTTTTAAATGAATCATACTAATTTTGTGTAATTACCGTACTGGAAGGAACATCTTCTCATAATAATACAATGCATTGAAGAATGAACTGTATACAGTGTACTTTCAGGAAAGAACACAAAACAATGGTATGAAAAATTCTGAAAGATTCTCTTTTTTTTGGCAAATAATTCTAAGCAGTTTAAAGTATTTAACACTAACAGGATAAATATGATCTATGAGCACTTCTATTATTTATTGTCTCCTTATGCCAATCAAAAAGGTTCCAAAATAATGAACGTTTCTATTTAGCTTATATAAAATGTATTATTATTTTATTTTAGTTACATATTTACATGAATACAGCTTATATGCAAACTTCTTATGATAGTTTCAGGGACGCCATTAGGTCATGGTTGCTTTGACCCATGTGAGAGGCCTGGAGGAGATTGGGGCCTGGACGTTCGGGTCTTGGGATAATTACTTAGTGATTCATTAACTTGCCACCTGGACACTTCTTAAATGGGCCCCCTCTCTTATCAGTCACCACCATAGAAGCAGAGGGGGCTAGGCTGACCGAGATTGACATCGTTAGTGACGTCAGGTTCGGCCTGGTTTGTACTCCACATGCATGCAATAGTCTGCCATGCGCAGTACAAACAGGAAATCATCGCAAAGCACGCCACCAGGATTTGAACGTGTGAGCTACTGCACGTGTCCAGTAAGTATGTCTGTCTGTCTATACACAGCACCATACTGTATACACAGGTCCACACTACATCCTGTATTGTCCTCTGCCTTTCCCTTTACTTTGTTTGGATCTGCACTGCTTTTCCTGTTTGTACTGGTGTGTTTGATTTGACTGTGGCCAGTGTGCCCAAGCACCAGCCACCCCACTATTTGTCACCTGGGAAAGGCTCCACTAAAGTCCCCCCTTCCAGGACCAGAAGGCAGGTGAAAAGTATCTCGGCCCTTAAGGGTGTGTATTAGAGTGACGGCTAGCGTAAAGTGTGTCATACTGTATACATATTTTTCAACTCATTCTTACTTTTACACTGCCCCATAGAGAGGCACCCTGCTCCAACATCCGATCCCTTCTGACAGATACTGATGAGCTGCAGCACATCGGTATCTGTCAATATCATGGACAGTGAGTGGTTGCCTGCCAACCACGCACCAGAAGTGCTCTGTGACAGCTTCCGGGGTTAAGCTAGGACCCCGGGCTGTCATGTGAGCATCGGGGATCCCACAATCTAATCTTGTAGGCACCTTTGGATCCCGCTATCAGTGATCCTGGATCTTATCAGTGCTGGAAGTCCGACATCTCAGCTGATAATATCAGCTGAGATGTTGGGTGTTTAATGTGAGCTCTGTGCCAGGCGTGCAATATTATTCGGCCCCTTCACTTTCAGTGCAGCAAACTCACTCCAGAAGTTCAGTGCGGATCTCTGAATGATCCAATGTTGTCCTAAATGACTGGTAATGATAAATAGAATCCACCTGTGTGTAATCAAGTCTCCATATAAATGTACCTGCTTTGTGATAGTCTAAAGGGGGAGTCACACGCGTCAATATCGCCTGCACGATATCGGCTGCACGTGACGTTGCAGCGATATTGACGAGTGTGACATACTGAATCAACCAGCGATAAATCGCTGGTTGATGATCGCCAGGTTTTAGAACCTGCTCTAAAACCTGGCGATTGTCGCCCGGTGTACACGCAGCATCGCTGCGTGTGACACCGGGAGTAGCGATATTCCAGCTCCCAGCGCCTCTCACGAGCGCTGGGAGCTGGTAACTAAGGTAAACTGCGGGTATCTAGGCAGCGCGCGCTGCCTAGATACCCGACGTGTACCTTAGTTACCAGCCTCCTCCGCGCACCGGCAGGTATCTAAGGTACACAGCGGGTAACTAGGGTCCCTAGTTACCCGCTGTGTACCTTAGATACCAGCCGGTGAGCGGGAGGAGGCTGGTAACTAAGGTACACGTCGGGTATCTAGGCAGCGCGCGCTGCCTAGATACCCGCAGTTTACCTTGGAGACCAGCCTGCTCCCGCTTCCAGCAGCCTGGCAGCGGGAGCAAGACATCTTGGAAACGATATTTAAATCGTTTCCACGATGTTTCTGGTCAATTGATCGCTGATGAGTCTGTCTGTGTGACAGCTCACCAGCAATCAGCCGTCAATGTCGTCAGCGATCATCTCACTGACAACATTGACGCGTGTGACAGGCCCTTAAGGGTTCTGTTTCAAGTGCAGAAAGCATCATGAAGACCAAGGATCACACCAGATATTGGGAAGATGGTGTATCATGGTCCGCGCTGCTGCCCCAATGGAATCACGAGGAATGCAGGGTTTCAAGAAGTCACGAAGAATGCAAGGTTCCAAAAATAACAATCTCCTTTATTCCACCAACGTGTTTAGGCACCTATCCTGGTACCTTCATCAGGGTATTCAGGGTATGAAGGTGCCAGAATAGGTGCCGAAACGCGTTGGTGGAATAAAGGAGATTGTTACCTTTGGAACGTAGCATTCCTTGTGACTTCTTGAAACCCTGCATTCCTCATGATTCCATTGGGGCAGCAGCGCGGACCGTGATACACCATCTTCCCAATATCTGAGCGTTTTTCCACGTGCGAGTGGTTGGTGGAGGTCTTGCAGCAGCTAAAAACCAAATGCTTACAAACCAGTTGTGGGGCACACAACTGGATCAGGTGAGTGTACACCTGTTGATAAACTTACACAGACAGTGTCACCAGTGATAGGGCACTATTGCGCCTCTTGTCTCCGCTTTTTGTATTTATACAGTTAAAGTAAGGATCACACCAGGCAGGTCCGAGATACTGTTGTGGAAAAGTTTAAAGCTGGATTTGGATACAAAAAAATTTCCCAAGTTTTATACATCTCAAAGAGCACTCTGCAAGCAATCATATTGAAATGGAAGAAGTATCAGACAACTGCAAATCTACCAAGACCCAGCCGTCCCTCTAAACTTTTGTAGCGCCCCACTAGTCAGTGCGCTACAAAAGGGTACTGCACCCTTAACAGAAGGTGCAGTATGCCTTGTTCTGGTAAGGAGTAGTAGAAGCCTGAAGCTCCAGCACCACACACGCACCTAGTGATAGGGGACCAATCAGATGCCTGTTACTAGGGTAACCGGTCCCGTTGGGTGAAGAGCTAGGTTATAAAGTGAGTGGGGAAAGAAGAACAGTGAGCAGAGTAGACGAGCAGCAGAAAGCAGAGCTCATGAGGTAGAAGAACAGAGAACAACAGAGGAGAAGTAACGTGGAGGGCTCCTCAACCTGGTGACCCAGAAGAGAAAGGGGCAGAGATAGAGGGTAACCAAATACCCTAGCCCAGTCTGGTACCGGCTCCAACGTGGATCAGAGGTCCATTCCTGAACAGCAAATTACCGGCATTGTCGATATCTTTCTAGGAGCACGATCCAACCGCCCTACACCAAGCACGGTCTCCACCAGAAGCACTAAACAGGATTGGGTTCAATTTTGGAGAGATAAAGGGTTCCCATATTACCCAATGGGCTTGGTTCAAGAAGTGGGATTGTGCAGGGCACCACAGAAAAGGACAGGGAAAGTGATAGAGGAGGAACACTAGCGTAGCTTCAGAGGAACACTGCTCACTGCCAGAACCACCCGGTCCACTAGCTTAGCTGAAAGAACTGCATTACTCTGTAAATCTGCAGATTACCGATGTAAAGTACCCATTTAGAGTGAGCAACGTGTCTGTGCTTTTTCTCAGAGAACTGTGATTTACCTGCTATGCTCCACAGTGACTACACTGCCCTTTTCCACCATTGGTACTTCCAACACCCCGGGGACTCAGTCCTACCTGTAGAGGGCTACAACATCTTGCTGCCGCACATCACCCCGGATGATACATGGATGGCACACATGTTCGCATTGATGGCAACATGGATGGTCAAAATGGACCATGCCACACATGTTTTCTAATGCACATGCCTGAGAGGGGCCTGAAGACTTGGTCTGTGCAACAATACCAAAATAAATCTAACTTGCCCCTTTGTTTCTCATGCCCTATTTGTAGACATGAATGCAGCAGGGATATCACGACTACAGCATAGGATTGCTGCAGCTCATCAATAGGCTCAGCAGTCTCATGCTGTCTATAATAGCAAGGCTATTGAGTCCAGAGATTGCCTGCTGCAGTCATGTGTTATAGTCATGATGACAGAGAGACAGCACTGAGGAGTAAGAAGGGGTCAGTAAATTTGATTTTATTATTTTACAAAGCCTAAACCTTAAAGCCCGGGGCGACATCGCCGCCCATTATAGAGGCGATGTGGGGGCATGGCCTATCGCCGGCGTCATCGCCCCTAGGTCGCCTCATGTAAAGGGGCGATGTCGGCGGTGCCGGGCGGTCGCCTGGTTTCAGAGCAGTGCTCTGAAACCAGGCGACCATCATGGGGCGATGTGCACACATCGCCCCATGTAACCTGGCGCTGGCGACCTGTCAGGAGATGGGAGCCATAGGCTCCCATTGTCCTGCATCGCCGCTGGGTTTGCAGACACCCCGGCGGCGATGCCGCCTGACAGATCGCCGGAGGTGTGGCCCGTGTAAACAAGGGATGGTGACGCTGGTGGGGCGCCAAAAACGTGCGCGCTCCCAACAGTCGCCGCCGACATCCCCAGCCCCGTCGCCTGGTGTGACGGGGCCTTAAGACTAAAAAAAAGTTATAACTCCATCCACCCAATATCAAAACCCCCAATCAAGTGCTTAGGCAAATTAGCTATGTGGAATGAAAATACTCAAAATAATACTGCCCAAATATTATTGCCAAAGTAACAACACTATGCAATGACCAAATAATATTTTTTTACCAAAGAAAAAAATAATGAACATACAGTGTCTCCATAATGTTATCATGTGGTAGCACAAATAATGTAAAAAAAAAATTAAAGTAGCATACACACATATATATTTTTATCACACGTATTTATCTCAATCCATTCTCCCTGAGCTCCACCACTAGCACATATTGTACTTCTGTATAACTCCTGCTTCATACCTTCTGCAACATGAAGCAAACAATTGGGGCATATTACCGTACTTAGTGTATTTTATTATAGAGAAATTCTACTCTAGAACAATTACCTTTACAATAGAACATGGTTCCATATATCTCCATACAACAGAATAGTGAGTTTAGTAACAGTTGTTTTCCATTACAGTCACAAGTAATAAAATAAAGGATGTGCAAGCATATAAATAATATAACAAATATAGCAACTGAGCGCCATTCAAATGCTATTCATTACTTGTGATTGAGAAATCTGCTATTGACCAAAGCTGAGAAAAACAGAACATGTCTCCAGCATCACCATGCTAGGTTTATTTTCCTGGTTTCCAGCCAACACATGATCAAACTAATTCTTGGATAAATAATTCTCATTGAAACTTGCCAAAGGAATGAAATCCCCAAAAGCATAATTCCACATAATATTAAGACTCTGCTTGAATAGTTGTTATTATAAATGCCTCTGTATAAAACTGTGGCGTACAGTAGACATTGAGTATAAATCACTTGCAAATTAACCTTAAATAGACTCTATGTTATTCCTCTGGGCTATTTCTAAAATATATTTTTTGAGAATAGAAAAGCAAAAAATATATAATTGTAGTCACAATGGATGATTTTTCCTAAAACATTTAGGATTTTGGAACAAATAAAATCTCCATGGACCATAACAGGACAGAAATAGCAAAGTAGGACACCTTTGCAAGCAAGGAATAGTAAGATATAGTAGTATAATAAAGCAGTTATTTTCTTAGCATGGTCAAAAGGTACACAGAGACAACAATATGCAGCAGTCCAATAGTCCTGTATTCAGCAATAACAATAAAGATGTGAAACGTTAATATGGAATAATTTCTTACTTTATTGATAACAGATATCATAGATGATGCTATGAGTCTGATTACTGACTTAACTGGATGACAAATTAATACAATGCCAATGTGTATTCTTTGTCTAAAATCTCACAATCAATTATCCCACACAAAATATAAGATAGATAGATTCTACTTATTTCTTTATTGAATAATTAGGGCTCTCACAACTATAATCAGACATATATTTACAGAATTGTAGCACTAAAGGTGTGTGCTCACTGTCAGTATACACAGCGTTTTGGGTGCAGCGTCTTGCCGCTGCGTCCAAAACGCTGCGTAGTACAGTATAAGCATAGTGGATGGGATTGTAAGAAATCCCATCCTCACTATGCTTAACCTGTCCGCAGCGTGTTTGGAGGTGTGGTGCGGGTTGCCGGCATATGAAATAAACATGCTGTGGAGTCGGAAGCGGCTGCCATAGGTGACTGCAGGGAGAAGCCGCCACGCACTCGCCGCACATGGTGAGTACAGGGTGACTGCAGTCTCCCTGCGGCCACTCGCGGCTTCACTAAGGTCTGGAACAGCTGTGTCCAACACGCAGATCCTCCGGACCGTGAGTATGCAGCCTAAAGCTGGCTTCACATCACGGCACTATGAGGTTCGGGGATGTAGAGCGCAGCTGTCCCCTGCTGAAATGGTGCTGGGGGCGTAGCTCAAGCTGAACTTTAGCAGCCGGTATCCAGTTTCCGGATCCTCCCAGATACTCCCAACTTGGGGCAATCCGGCGCCATAGACTCCCATGTCAGGGAGCACCGGATTGCCCCAGATCTGGGAGGATCCAATTTGGGGAGATTTTTTGCAGCATTTTTGTGTCTGGGAGAAAAATCTGAATACACACGGATCCTCCTGGACAGATGGAAACCGGATGGCAGATAGCTGCCATCTGGCTCCATCCGGCCCCATAGAGCTGGATTATGGCAAAATCGGGTTTGGGGCTGTCAGGTTCACCCCAAACAACCCCGGACCTGATTGTGCTGTGGCGTGAAGCCAGCCTTAGCAATGTTACAAAAATACTCTTTGTCCCTATGAACAGTGTTTCAATTCATTTGCGTTGCAAATGTTTCTCCAGAGCACATACAGTACAATTTAAGCAATTTTATTTATACATGCTGTTTTAAGTCTTAACTAGAAATACATGAAGGGAGTAAAGTATTTACACAGGGTCAGAAACAAAAAATATATATTTAGAATGTAAAAGTTTCTCCCTGGATCATTAGTGAAAATACACTATACAGTTGTGGCCAAAAGTATTGACACCCCTGCAATTCTGTCAGATAATACTCAGTTTCTTCCTGAAAATGATTGCAATCACAAATTCTTTGGTATTATTATCTTCATTTAATTTGTCTTCAATGAAAAAACACAAAAAGAATTGTCCTAAAGCCAAATTGGATCTAATTCCACACCAAACATAAAAAAGGGGGTGGACAAAAGTATTGGCACTGTTAGAAAAATCATGTGATGCTTCTCTAATTTGTGTAATTAACAGCACCTGTAACTTACCTGTGGCACCTAACAGGTGTTGGCAATAACTAAATCACACTTGCAGCCAGTTGACATGGATTAAAGTTGACTCAACCTCTGTCCTGTGTCCTTGTGTGTACCACATTGAGCATGGAGAAAAGAAAGAAGACCAAAGAACTGTCTGAGGACTTGAGAAACCAAATTGTGAGGAAGCATGAGCAATCTCAAGGCTACAAGTCCATCTCCAAAGACCTGAATGTGTCTACTGTGCGCAGTGTCATCAAGAAGTTTAAAGCCCATGGCACTGTGGCTAACCTCCCTAGATGTGGACGGAAAAGAAAAATTGATGAGAGATTTCAACGCAAGATTGTGCGGATGGTGGATAAAGAACCTCGACAAACATCCAAACAAGTTCAAGCTGCCCTGCAGTCCAAGGGTACAACAGTGTCAACCCATGCTATCCGTCGGCATCTGAATGAAAAGGGACTGTATGGTAGGATACCCAGGAAAACCCCACTTCTTACCCCGAGACATAAAAAAGCCAGGCTGGAGTTTGCCAAAACTTACCTGAGAAAGCCTAAAACGTTTTGGAAGAATGTTCTCTGGTCAGATGAGACAAAAGTAGAGCTTTTTGGGCAAAGGCATCAACATAGAGTTTACAGGAGAAAAAAAGAGGCATTCATAAAAAAGAACACAGTCCCTACAGTCAAACATGGCGGAGGTTCCCTGTTTTGGGGTTGCTTTGCTGCCTCTGGCACTGGACTGCTTGACCGTGTGCATGGCATTATGAAGTCTGAAGACTACCAACAAATTTTACAGCATAATGTAGGGCCCAGTGTGAGAAAGCTGGGACTCCCTCAGAGGTCATGGGTCTTCCAGTAGGACAATGACCCAAAACACACTTCAAAAAGCACTAGAAAATAGTTTGAAAGAAAGCACTGGAGACTTCTAATGTGGCCAGCAATGACTCCAGACTTGAATCCCATAGAACACCTGTGGAGAGATCTAAAAATGGCAGTTTGGAGAAGGCACCCTTCAAATATCAGGGACCTGGAGCAGTTTGCCAAAGAAGAATGGTCTAAAATTCCAGCAGAGCATTGTAAGAGACTCATTGATGGCTACCGGAAGCGGTTGATCGCAGTTATTTTGGCTAAAGGTTGTGCAACCAAGTATTAGGCTGAGGGTGCCAATACTTTTGTCTGGCCCATTTTTGGAGTTTTGTGTGAAATGATCAATGTTTTGCTTTTGCTTTATTCTTTTTTGTGTTTTTTCATTGAAGACAAATTAAATGAAGATAATAATACCAAAGAATTTGTGATTGCAATCATTTTCAGGAAGAAGTATTATCTGACAGAATTGCAGGGGTGTCAATACTTTTGGCCACAACTGTATGCACCAATGCAGACAAATGGAGAACCAAAGTTCACTATATACAAAAACAACTTTATTTCATAATAAAAAACATACATTACATAAAAAAGACATGCCATATTTTTCCCTTTATAAGATGCACCTGATTATAAGATGCACCCCAAATTTGATGAAGGAAAAGAGAAAAAAATAATTTTTAATGTTAAATGGGGTCCGTCTTATAATGTTAGTGTCTGTCTTACAAATCATATAGGGTATATGTCCCTCATAGCCACCTCATCCTGGTACATTGTTTCTCATCCTGGGATATAGCCCCCATCCTAAAATTAGTCCCCTTAATCTGGATATGTCCCCTTTATATTGGATATAGCCCCCTTGTGCTGGCACACATCCCCCGGTGATGCCACATGTCCCCTATTGCTGGCACACGTCCCCCTGTGCTGGCACACGTCCCCTATTGATGGCACACGTCCCCCATGGCTTGCAAACATCCCCCATGGCTGGAACATGTCATCTATGGCTGGCACACGTCCCCTTTGGCTGGCACACATTCCCTATGACTGGCACAAATCCCCCTTTGGCTGGCACATGTCCCCTTTGGCTGGCACAAGGCCCCCTGTGCTGACACACGTCCCTTTGGCTGGCACACATCCCCCTTTGGCTGGCACATGTCCCCTTGGGCTGGCAAATGTCCCCTTTGACTGGCACACATTCACCTTTGGCTGGCACAAGTCCCCTGTGCTGGCACACGTCCCTTTGGCTGGCACACATCCCCTTTGGCTGGTACAAGTCCCCCTGTGCTGGCACATGTCCCCTTTGGCTGGCACATGTTCCCCTTTGGCTGGCACAAGTCCCCATGTGCTGGCACATATCCCCTTTAGCTGGCACCTGTCCCCCTTTGGCTGGCACAAGTCTCCATGTGTTGGCACATGTCCCCTTTAGCTGACACATGTCCCCCTTTGTCAGGCACACGTCCCCCTGTTCTGGCACTAGTCCTCTTTGGTTGGCATACGTCCCCTTTGGTTGGCACACGTCCCCCTGTCCTGGCTATGGCCCCCATGCTGCTGCCCATACTAAAATAAAAAACACTTTACTTACCCTCCTCCAGCGCTGTCCTCCTTGTCTCCCTGCTTGCTGCTGCGCTCCTCCACTTCCTGGTTCTCAGTATCGGTCATGTGATTGGCACAGCAGAGAGTGAAATCATTTCTGCGTACCCGATCACAGTGGCAGCAGGGAGAGCGGGGAGACATAGGGAGATCAGCGCAGGAGAAGGTAAGTAAAGTTTTTTTATTTTACTATGGGCAGCAGCATGAGGGGCCATATCAAACAGGGGGAAGGCATGTGCCATCACTGGGGGGCGTAGGCACATATAATACGCGCTGCTCCCCCATTCAATCACCGTGGTGCGGTTTCAGCATGGCTGTGGTATTACAGTGTGTGGCAGCCAATCCCTGCTGGCTTTGTAAAGAGCGCGAACATGCAGGGAGGGGGAGCCGAGCATGTGCCCAAGCATCTTGCCGATGCTCGGTGCAATCACCGAGTATCGGCAAGCATGCTCACTCATCCCTAGAAAGAATGTTTCCTAAAACGTTTTTCCTGTAAAATGTATTTTAACTTCGGTTTTGTATGTTTTATTGTCAGTACGAATAAGTGGAGTAAAGTATGCACACCTTAAGTATTTGGTTGCAGACTTTCTGCACTATTTTTGCTTCTCATTGCAGAAAAAAAACACAGCAGAGGTTTTGATGCATTTTTGCATGCATTTTTTTTACCTGTTTTCATTAAATTTTAGACTGACTTCATTGAGATCAACAGGTGAAAAAAAAATACCTCAAAAAAGCAAAGTGAATTGGCATGATGCAGATTATTTTCTGCACCAATTCTGCCATTCACAAATAAGTGGCACTCGACAATGACAAATTTGATTAGAGAAAAAATGAAATAATGAGATACTTAGCATTATGGAAAGGGCCAAATCGATAATCCACCCAGTTGCCGCGTTGAGGCGCATCTCTTAACTCAGTCCTAACACTAGATAATGTCTATGGCCAGGGTCACACATACAATCCGTTTTTGGGATCATTTTAGTTTTTTTTTTTTCTCAGTCCAAAAACACATATGCGTTAAACGCATGGTGCACTTAAGTGTCACTGCGTTTTTCAACAGCACATGCGTTTTTGTTCAGCATCCCAAAAAACGCTGCATGCAGTGTTTTTGGGTGCTGTAAAATAACGCATGCTTTTTTTTAACATGGGGCCCTAGGGGAAAGACATGCGTTGACGCATGGTACATATAAGCACCATGCGTTAATGCATGCGTTAACACATATGCATTTTTAAGAAAAAAGTCCAAAAATATCCAAAAAATGTCCAGGACCTCAGGGGACACTATTGGCTTGCTGGGTTTTTCCTACTCTACTGGCGGCTGATATAAGAGAATACTAAAGATTGTTGTCTTATGTACAAGGACAGGTTCTCTCAATGTATGTAATCTATGCCTTGAAAAAAAAGTTAACCCCTTAGGCATGTTAGAGACTGATACCAGAGAGCAATAGATTATGCCTGACAACTGTAACGGGGACGGCGCCATCATAAAGGGTAGTGAACCCATGTTGTAATATATAAGTAGTTATGTGGCACTCAATCCTGTCAGTGAAGGAGCCATCAATAAATTGGCACTTATATTAATCTTTTTTTTTTATGAAGTGCATTTTTGATAGAAATAACCAATGAAATGCATAATATGGACTCTCTTTATTATAAGTAACAGCACTTAAGCCCTGTTTAATCATGCACTACATTAGTTGTGCACTCCCAGGTACCTATCGGACATGCTGTTCATATGAAAGAGACCTACGAGCATATTCAGCTTCTGCTCAATCACATTCAACACGCTTCAATATCAATTTTTTTGGTAACACTGGAGGTGGCGTAATTAATAGCGGGATATATAATATATTCCCGTGTGCAGCTAGTAAACCCCTCAAGGACTCCGTGTGACGGCTCTTATATGGCTGTAACCCCTGGATAGTCTTATGAATATGATTAAGGTTCGGGGTTCAGCGCACTCAAATAAGGTTCTAAAGTAGTAAATATTAAAAAATCCTCTTTAATATATCATTTATGACAAAAAAATAAAAATAACAGATTTGATCCAAAACAGGTTAGAATGGGTTAAAAATACAGATTAAAAGAGCAGGTCTGTGTGAATTATTCCTTTGATTTGTGCTTCAATCCCCCTGGAGGCTTTAATTTTGTTTCCAGATGAGAAGGTTCTAGACTTTTGTCTTGGTGCAATTGATAAGTTGTTCAAAAGAGTCTTATCACGGTAAGGATAGGATTCTGGAATGTCTATAATTGAATTAAAATTGAATTAAAATAGTAAACTATGTGATGAATATCCCTATATGTTTGGAGAAAGCAAGGTAGAGGATTGCCTACCTTTCTTAGTTGTAGTAATATTTGTTACTGTTTTAGGCTTCACATTACATATTCAAGCATTGGATTTTTCTTTTAAGATCTAAATTAAAATTAAAATTAAGCATATAGGATCATATAAAAATAAACTCAGACCATAAAAGAAACAAATAATAGTACTACCTGTGCGATGTATCTGATGGGTATGGTGATAGGGGGCCGTTCTATAATGGAGTAAGATGAACAGTGTAAAGTAAAATATAATCAATGAAATATAGTCGTTCACTAAGGATTCTTCTGTTTAAGCAAGATTACACTCTCATTTGGATTGAATGTCATACCTGTGACAGATGGAAATTCATGATGGATTTGATTGTCCTTGTGGAATAATTCATAAATGGCTAAAAAGTACAAAGGTATGTGTCAATTATGCTGACCTATTTAGGCTGGCTTCACACCACGGTGTGATCCGGTCTGGGGATGTCCGGGATGACCCTGACAGCCCCGGACTGGATCAGCGCACAGAACCGGAGGGCCAAATGTGCCCTCCGGTCCTGTGTGAAGCCGGATGGCTGTAATAGCAGCCGCAGCTGCTGATTTTTCAAGACCACGGCTAGCATGGAGCTAGCCACGGTCCTGAAACAACAGCGGCGTGCAGCCGCCGGTATCCGGTTCCCGGATCCTCCCGGACCGGGGCAATCTGGCCCAATAGGCTCCCATGTTAGGGAGCACCGGATTGCCCCGGATCCTGGAGGATCCGGGAGGATCCGGGAGAATCCAGGCGAATCCGGGATCCGGCAAATTGGGGAGATTTTTCTCCCCGGACACAAAAATGATGCAAGCATCATTTCTGTGTCCGGACAGAATAATCCGAATTCTCCCGGATTCCACTGGAGAGATGAAACCGGAAGGCAGAGAGCTGCCATCCGGCTCCATCCGGCCCCATAGACTACTATGGGGCCAAAAACCGCTCCGGGGCTGCCTGGTTTACACCAGACAGCCCCGGACTGGATCACACCGTGGTGTGAAGCCAGCCGAAGAGGTACTAATTCACTCCCTAGTAGGTTATAGATAACAATGGTAACACCTGTTAACCTTCTATTACGCTTTTGTTTGTTATTTCTAGCAGTTTTTTGGCAGTGAGCAAGACATGCTGCTATAACATCTGTGGCACCCCAGGGGTTAATGTGCCACAGTAACATCACACGGGTTCCCTCCCCACAACACACTGACTTACTTTAGCACCCCTGGGCCAGGAGGGGGAGCACAACCAGCTCCCTTATATACTCCAGGTCCACAGGAAGTAGAGTTTCAGTTTCTGGGAGAACAGAGAGGCTGTAGTGTATAGGGAGCTGCGACAGGCTTCCCTACAGTCTGCTCACTGATTCCAGGCCTAGCCAGGGTCTGAGGAGAGGAGAATTACAGACAGAGGACCACATCTGGGAGCTTGAGTGCCATCACCACTCGCCCCAGAGGAGCGCACAGAATGGATACCGGATCCGAGACTGTTATTGACACACACAGCACAGTGAATCCAGGAGTAGTGGAGTCTCTAGACCACCACAGTACCCGAGCAAAGCAACACGGCGGGGTCAGCACAACACAGAGGACTCAAGTTGCCTAGCCAAGGCGTACCAGAAGAGAGAGAGTGAGACAGTGCCAGCAGCTCAGCTAGAAGCAGCAGCAGGGACACACACAGAGCACAGCACGAGGAAGCTGAGGACCCGGACAGGGTGGGAGCAACCCGGCACCAGTACAGACTCTGTGGACTATAGCCTGCAACAACATCGCAGTAAAGCTTTGGAAACTACAGAAACGTGAGTGTGTGTTCCTTAACCCGTCTCCACTATCATCCCTTACTATTACATCCACAATAGACTATAACAACCACTGACCCGGGGACCTCACCTCTACCTACGGAGAGCAGTACCATCTAAGCTGCCTAACATCACCCCGGAGGTTCTGCAGCAGCGGTGGTCCCCCATACTGACCACACACCGTGGGTGGCGTCACGATAAACTATTCTCCCCTGTAAATATCCCCTTATTATTGCCAGGGCCTGGGACACGGTCCGGACCAGGACCCCGTGACATTCCCCAGCAGCAGACCCGGTCCGGTACCGAGTACCCTCGTCCCAGTGGGCTCGACACATCCCTCACCCCGTACTTCTGAACCCGTAGGTGCCAGCTCGCTATGAGAGTGTCGGTCAGGCAGTGGCGGTGTCTGCTGATGGGAGCAGGAGCAGGCAGTGGCGGTCTCCAGTCACGACGCCGCGGCTGTCCACTCCCAGGACTTCCTGAGAAAGCCGTACTATCCGCCGACATCTGAATAAAAAGGAACTGTATGGTAGGATACCCAGGGAGACCACACTTCTTACCCCGAGACATAAAAAAGCCAGGCTGGAGTTTGCCAAAACTTACCTGAGAAAGCCTAAAACGTTTTGGAAGAATGTTCTCTGGTCATATGAGACAAAAGTAGAGCTTTTTGGGCAAAGGCATCAACATAGAGTTTACAGGAGAAAAAAAAGAGGCATTCAAAGAAAAGAACACAGTCCCTACAGTCAAACATGGCGGAGGTTCCCTGATGTTTTGGGGTTGCTTTGCTGCCTCTGGCACTGGACTGCTTGACCGTGTGCATGGCATTATGAAATCTGAAGACTACCAACAAATTTTGCAGCATAATGTAGGGCCCAGTATGAGAAAGCTGGGTCTCCCTCAGAGGTCATGGGTCTTCCAGCAGGACAATGACCCAAAACACACTTCAAAAAGCACTAGAAAATGGTTTGAGAGAAAGCACTAGAGACTTCTAAGATGGCCAGCAATGAGTCCGGACCTGAATCCCATGGAACACCTGTGGAGAGATCTAAAAGTGGCAGTTTGGAGAAGGCACCCTTCAAATATCAGGGACCTGGAGCAGTTTGCCAAAGAAGAATGGTCTAAAATTCCAGCAGAGCATTGTAAGAAACTCATTGATGGTTACCAGAAGCGGTTGATCGCAGTTATTTTGGCTAAAGGTTGTGCAACCAAGTGTTAGGCTGAGGGTGCCAATACTTTTGTCTGGCCCATTTTTGGAGTTTTGTGTGAAATGATCAATGTTTTGCTTTTTGCTTCATTCTCTTTTGTGTTTTTTCATTGAAGACAAATTAAATGAGGATAATAATACCAAAGAATTTGTGATTGCAATCATTTTTAGAAAGAAACTGAGTATTATCTGACAGAATTGCAGGGGTGTCAATACTTTTGGCCACAACTGTATCCCTTTTGTGTAAACATTGTGTGCTTTGAATGTTTATAAAAGTGCTTTATATACCTCTAGATCTGCGGCTTCTGATGTCTTGAGAAGTCACACAGGGTGTTCCCTGTGGCTTCTTTCCCCCGCCTGTAGTGCAATCGGGGCGTGAATAATTGCACTACAGGCGGGGGAAAGAAGCCACAGGGAACACCCTGTGTGACTTCTCAAGACATCAGAAGCCACAGATCTAGAGGTATATAAAGCACTTTTATAAACATTCAAAGCACACAATTTTTACACAAAGGGATAGGTAGAATAGCATAATGATGGTGCAGGGACAGGTATTCATAGGCTGGGGGGTGATTTTTAGGGGTCAGGTTCCCTTTAATTCTGTCTCCACACTATCATGCCTTGGGTTTAGAGAATCTTGGAGGCTGGTTGTGATCCATGCTCTTTTATTACAATGTATTTATTTTATGGATTAATTTACAAACAAAGATACCATCAGTAGTACCAGCAAAACATTTTAAATCTGCTATTCATTATTATTTACATTTTTTAATTGTATATTGTGAATAGGATACAAAAGAAATGCAGCTTAAACCATAACTATGCCTCATATATTACACACTTAGAATACAGGCCACATTATGATCCCCCACTGGAAAATTGCCTAAGTCATGGAAAACCAGATGTAAGAATTTTATGACACAGCTGTAGGACAAAACACATATATTTTACACATGACTGTGTCACAGCTTGAGGTGTATAATTATTATAATTAGCATATTGGTGAAGTCATCATTAGGAGCCAACCCTTTCACTGCTAGGATTAAGAATTTAATACAAGACAGTAACTAGAATGTTAATATTATAAAGACTTCAGGTTTACAATTAAACCAATTTTACACAAACATTTAATTTATCATTATAGGGAACAATGCTATTTCACCAGAATGTAAACCTGTGAGGGCAGGGCTCTCTCCTCTCTGTACAAGTTTGCTGCAATTTATATCGGTATTTTCTATGTAACCCATGCTCTTCTCATGTACAGCACCATGGACTCAATGGTGCTCTATAAATAATAATAATAATAATAATAATAATGTACCTTAGAAAATACTTACAGCCTAACGACCAAATTTTCTTTTTATTATTTTTGTCTTATAGTAATATTAACATTTTCTCATTAATTCTATATGCTATTCTTTGTAAATGTACCAAAACCTACAAGAATATAAGGCTTATGTTGGTAAAACAATTTGTATACATTATAGCACTGTTATTACTAGGGATGAGTAAGTAGTGAAATATTCAGACTCGCTATACTCTTAACGTGTAGGTCCTAATACACATATTTGTTATGAGTAGCGACTCCAATGTAAGTCAATAGTTAATGCGAGTAAGTTTCTGCTGGACCCTACAAAGCGGTCTTGGGGCCTGAGGAAAAGGCTGAAATGGATGCATGATTGTTTAAAAGCTGGTGGTAAAAAGCTGACGGCTTTTTTAAACAATCAGCTGATGCATGCTCCCGCTCAGTGCTTCGCTCCCCACCCGCTGCTTCACTTCCTGCCTGTTCCCTTGTTCTCCATCCGATCCTCCATTCCCCGCTCAGTCCCTCGTTCCCATTCTGTTCTCGCCTCCCCTCTGCCTACTGGAAGCCCACTGGCTTTTTCAAAAAAACCGCGTCTATTTCAAACAATCAGCTGATCGTCGGTAAAAGTGCTGGTGCGGCTAATAGGGCTCTGTTGACGGTCACTCGCCATGCCGGTGGTAGTCCCGTGGGCAGTGGAGCTGGTGCTGGCGGCGCTGAGCTGTACATACACCGCCAGAAAGAGCAACGAGCACAGCACTGTACACAGCACCATCAGCCCCAGCTCCACTGCCCACAGGACGACTACTGTCATGGTGAGTTACCGCCAACAGATTGTGGCACCCCAGGGGTTAATGTGCCACAGTAACATCACCAAGGGTTAATTCCCCACACAACCCACAACACTACACTAGAGCCTCCAGGCCAGAAGGGGGAGCTAAAGCTGCTTCTCTATATATTCTGGTGTGGAGAGGAAGTGACCAGTTAGTCAGTTAGTTCAGTGCTGGGCAGCACTGAGGAAGAAAGACCTGGGTGTAAAAGAGCTGCGTTAGGCTCACCCCACGGTCTACTGTCCAGTTCCAGGCCAAGCCAGGGTCTAAGGAAAAGGAGACAGAGCAGAGAGGAACACACCTGGGAGACCGAGTCCCCTGAGACTCACCCCAGAGAAGCGCAAAGACCGGATACCGGATCTGAAATTGTGCCTGACACAAGCAGCACAGAAAACACCGGATTAGTGAAGATTATACTGTATATCTTCATAGTACAACAGCGAAGCAACACGGCGGGTCAGAAACACAAACATAAGACTCAAGTTGCCTAGCAAGTTGGTACCCGTGAGGTGAGACAGGGCCGGCAGCCTAGCTAAAGTGGCAACAGGGCCACACACACAGCGCAGGAGTAGGAAGCCAAAGGACCCCGCCAGGGTGGGAGCAACCCGGCCCCGGTACAGACTCCATGGACAGTCCTCTACTGAACACCATCAACAGTAAAGACTTGGAAAACTACTAAACCATGAGTCTGTGTAATCCTTGCTCTCGAGCCCTACTCTCCTTCACAAACTGTTATCATCTCTACCACTACCCCTGCCCTGCATCATCCATAGACTATCATCACCACTGCCCCGGGGAACCAGGCTCTGCCCGTGGAGAGCCGTTACATCACCGGCTGCCAAACATCATCTCCGCATACCACGGGTGGCATCACGACTATCTCCCCTGTAAATAACCCCCAAACCCATTACTTGTGGGCCCAGGACACGGTCCGGGCCAAGACCACCGTGATTCCCCGGTCTGGCACCGAGTACCCCGTCCCAGTGGGCTCCACAAGAGCCCTGAGAGCCAGGCCAGCACTTTTTACTGCCAGCTATTTCAAATGATCAGCTGATGCATCAGCTGATTGTTTAAAAGCCGGGTGGGAAAAAGCTGGTGGCTATTTTGAACGATCAGCTGATGCATCAGCTGATTGTTTTACTGGCTGGCTGGCTGGCTTAAATGATTAGCTGATGCTGTCAGGTGACAGCATCAGCTGATTACGGGCAGGTCCTAGAGCCAAAAGGATGTGTCTGCGGAGAGGTGAGTATGCTGTTTTTTTTTCTTTTTACTGTTAATTTTTTATTTTGCTTTAGCAGCGAATGTACAGGCTGCCAGAAGCTGCTGCACATATGCTGCTAAAGCAAAACTACATGTCACAGTATAATATATATACCGTATATACTCGTGTATAAGCCGAGTTTTTCAGCACACAAAATGTGCTGAAAAGTCCCCCCTCGGCTTATACACGGGTATATACGGTAGCCCCAGCTGTATACAGCCCCCCCCTGTGGTATCCAGGGCCCCCTTGCTGCACCTGTAAAGGAAGATGTCAGTATACTTATCGCTGCCGCCGCCGCACCGCTGCTCCGTCACCGCGCTGCTCCGGGTCTTCATGCTTCCTGTTCCTTCTCCGGCGCTCAGGAAATGATGTCATTGTTCGAGCGCCGGAGAAGGAACAGGAAGCATGAAGACCCGGAGCAGCGCGGTGACCGAGCAGCGGAGCGGCGGCGGCAGCGATAAGTATACTGACATCTTCCTTTACAGGTGCAGCAAGGGGGGCCCTGGATACCACGGGGGGGCTGTATACAGCTGGGGCTGCTGTATACAGCTGGGGCCCCTGTATACTAATGGGGGGGGTCTGTATACCTCTGGGGCTGCTGCTGTATATACCCCCTGGGGCTGCTGCTGTATATAGCCCCTGGGGCTGCTGCTGTATATACCCCCTGGGGCTGCTGCTGTATATACCCCCTGGGGCTGCTGCTGTATACTACCACTGGGGCTGCTGCTGTATACTACTACTGGGGCTGCTGCTGTATACTACTACTGGGGCTGCTGCTGTATACTACTACTGGGGCTGCTGTATACTACCACTGGGGCTGCTGTATACTACCACTGGGGCTGCTGCTGTATACTACCACTGGGGCTGCTGCTGTATACTACTACTGGGGCTGCTGTATACTACTATTGGGGCTTCTGTATACTACTACTGGGGCTGCTGCTGTATATACCCCCTGGGGCTGCTGCTGTATACTACCACTGGGGCTGCTGCTGTATACTACTACTGGGGCTGCTGCTGTATACTACTACTGGGGCTGCTGCTGTATACTACTACTGGGGCTGCTGTATACTACCACTGGGGCTGCTGTATACTACCACTGGGGCTGCTGCTGTATACTACCACTGGGGCTGCTGCTGTATACTACTACTGGGGCTGCTGTATACTACTACTGGGGCTTCTGTATACTACTACTGGGGCTGCTGCTGTATATACCACTGAGGCTGCTGTATACTACTACTGGGGCTGCTGTATACTACCTCTGGGGCTTCTGTACACTACCACTGGGGCTGCTGTATATACCTCTGGGGCTGCTGTATACTACCACTGGGGCTGCTGTATATATCTCTGGGGCTGCTGTATACTACCACTGGGGCTGCTGCTGTATATACCACTGGGGAGGCTGCTGTATATACCTCTGGGGCTGCTGTTTACTACCACTGGGGCTGCTGTATATATCTCTGGGGCTGCTGTATACTACCACTGGGGCTGCTGCTGTATATACCACTGGGGAGGCTGCTGTAACACTGCTGGGGCCTGTATGTACCACTGGGGAGGCTGCTGTATACCACACTTCTGGGGGCTGTATACTACCACTGGGAAGGCCTGTATACCACTGCGGGGGCCTGTATACCACACTGCTGGGGGCTGTATACCTGTGCTGGGGTCCACCCTCGGCTTATACACGAGTCAATAGGTTTTCCCAGATTTTGGGGGCAAAAGTAGGGGGGTCGGCTTATACACGGGTCGGCTTATACACGAGTATATACGGTATATATAAATAATTTTTTTGTCTAAAAGTTTTTTATATAAAAGTTGTAGTAAACATGGTGCAGGAATATTTCTTTTCAAAAATGTTCCCTTTCAACTTTACTGATTACCCCAACAATTTTCACATATTATTTTTTCGGGAGAATGTTCCTTGCAGACATTTTGCCCAGAGTACAGAAACGCTCAGATTTCCTTTCTTTCTTTGCTGGACAAATATAACAGAGCTTTCTTTTTTTTTGTCTTGGCTCTGGATGTTCCTGAAAATGTATACCACATCAGATCATAGCTTCCGTAATTTGCCTTGGCAAGCATTTCATGTTGCTTCGCTCCATCATGGTAGGCATCAAAAGTTCATAGCAAAGTTCCGTCAAGAATAGACATCTTTTGCCCTTCCTGTTGGCATGGAATTCTGGATAAGTTTCACTATAAACAATATAGCTATTGAGGGCTGACACATCAAGGATATTATAAAAAATGACTAGAGGCCAATGTTTTGTCTGCCTCTTGCACAAATACTCTCCAATAATTTCATCCATCTTGTCCACACCTCCTTTTGTTTTATTATAATGCAGTATGATTTCAGGTTTCTGTTTCCTGTCACTAGTGTCAATACTTCCATCATGATGCATTGTTCTCAGTAATATAACGGATTTTTCTTTCTTTGCTTTATAAGATACCATTGTCGCTTGATTGCAGAAACCAAAGAAACTCTCATAAAGTGCTTCATGATTGGAGGAATTTTGCACCGGTTCGGCCTCATAGTACCAACAGGTGTGAGTTTTTCTGAGCAAAAATGTGCCCAGTTCCAGATTGGTAAAGTAGTTGTTCATTGTTAAATTTTATCCAGAATTAAAATTGGTACTGAAATTGTTTTTACTATGTCAGAACATAGGTCTTTCTGGACTGAAGCATCAGTTTCTTTGCCACAGTAAATCAGACCATTCATGCTATAATAGCTTGTAGAATCAAACATCCAGAACATTTTTATGCCATACTTGGCAGGTTTACTGGGCATATACTGAATGAATTTGCAACGTCCTCTAAAGGCAAGAAGTTGCTCATTCACTGTCACATTGTCATTAGAATGGTAAAGCTTTGTATAAGTCATGGCCAAAGGTTTTGAGAATGACACCGAAATTATATTTTCACATGATCTGCTGCCCTCTGGTTTTTATTTGTGTTAGTCTGATGTTTATATCACATACAGAAATATAATTGCAATCATATTATGAGTACCAAAAGGTTATATTGACAGTTAGAATGAGTTAATGCAGCAAGTCAATATTTGCAGTGTTGACCCTTCTTCTTCAGGACCTCTGCAATTCTCCCTGGCATGCTCTCAATCAACTTCTGGACCAAATCCTGACTGATAGCAGTCCATTCTTGCATAATCAATGCTTGCATTTTGCCAGAATTTGTTGTTTTTTGTTTGCCCCCTTGATGATTGACCACAAGTTCTCAATGGGATTAAGATCTGGGGAGTTTCCAGGCCATGGACCCAAAATCTCTATGTTTTGTTCCCTGAGCCATTTAGTTATCACCTTTGCTTTATGGCAAGGTGCTCGATCATGCTGGAAAAGGCATTGTTGAGCGCCAAACTGTTCTTGGACGGTTGGGAGAAGTTGCTCTTGGTAGACATTCTGGTACCATTCTTTATTCATGGCTGTGTTTTTAGGCAAGACTGTGAGTGAGGCGATTCCCTTGGCTGAGAAGCAACCCCACACATGAATGGTTTCAGGATGCTTTACAGTTGGCATGAGACAAGACTGGTGGTAGCACTCACCTCTTCTTCCCCGAATAAGCTGTTTTCCAGATGTCCCAAACAATCGAAAAGGGGATTCATCAGAGAAAATGACTTTACCCCAGTCCTCAGCAGTCCACTCCGTGTACCTTTTGCAGAATATCAGTCGGTCCCTGATGTTTTTTCTGGAGAGAAGTGGCTTCTTTGCTGCCCTCCTTGAAACCAGGCCTTGCTCAAAGAGTCTCCGCCTCACAGTGCGTGCAGAAGCACTCACACCAGCCTGCTGCCATTCCTGAGCAAGCTCAGCACTGCTGGTAGTCCGATCCCGCAGCTGAAACAGTTTTAAGATACGGTCCTGGCACTTGCTGGTCTTTCTTGGGCGCCCTGGAGCCTTTTTGACAACAATGGAAGCTCTCTCCTTGAAGTTCTTGATGATGCGATAGATTGTTGACTCAGGTTCAATCTTTCTAGCTGCGATACTCTTCCCTCTTAGGCCATTTTTGTGCAGTGCAATGATGGCTGCACGTGTTTCTTTAGAGATAACCATGGTTAACTGAAGAGAAACAATGATACCAAGCACCAGCCTCCTTTTAAAGTGTCCAGTGGTGTCATTCTTACTTAATCATGACTGATTGTTCGCCAGCCCTGTCCTCATCAACACCCACATTGAACAATCACTAAAATGATGTTAGCTGCTCCTTTTAAGGCAGGACTGCAATGATGTTGAAATGTGTTTTGGGGGTTAAAGTTCATTTTCTAGGCAAATATTGACATAGCAAGTAATTGCTGTTAAGCTGATCACTCTTTATGACATTTTGGAGTATATGCAAACTGCCATTAGAAAAACTGAAGCAGTAGACTTTGTTAAAATTAATATTTGTATCATTCTCAAAACCTTTGGCCATGACTGTACAGTTTTTGTTGAAAAGATTCCAGATGTAGCTAATAGGGGCTAATTTATCTGTTTCCAACCTCACAGGACGAGTTCTCTTATCATCAAAACAAAGACTTCTCCAAATATTCTCAAATCTATTGACTGACATTGTAGCTTTGTAGTGTGGATCTGAAAAAGGGTTCAGAAATAATTCTCTGATTGGAACATCGTATGATTTTGTACACCCTGCCAGAAGAGTAAGGGCAATTTAACCAAATAGTTCCTCTTTTGTTATATTTTTCCATGTTTTATTTCTTCCTGAAGCGATATATTTTCCTTCTAAGTTAGTACTCAAAATTACCTCATCTGCAATATCATCTGAAAAAAATTTACAGAAAACATCTCTTTTGGACAAGAATTGGGGAATTCCTACAGTGCCTTCAGCAACTCTCACAATATTATGTGATGGGGTGCGTCCAGGAACCCAAGCAGTACTGTTCCAAAAAACATTAGTTTTGGATGATCTATTTGTACATTTTGCTGGATCCACTACTTCATCATCTGAAGAATCACTGGACAATGAAGTAGAGACATTAGCTGCTGGCATGTACTCTTCATCGGACAAATAAATTTCACTGTCATCATCACTATCAAAAATGATTGCCTTGATTTCTTGGTCAGTCAAACCCCTGGATGTAGACTGTGCCATTGTAACCTTAGATGCCAGTAAACTAAAATGAAGAAAAAAAAATATTACAATCAGGGTTGTGCAATCTTTGTTAGTGTGTGTGCTAAAGGTAAATTGCAGCCCCCCTTCTCTTACCTTCAGCAGGTCACCACTTTCTTTTAGGTGCAGTAGAAGCCTCTGGATTTTTGAAGCTCAGAAAGTTTCTTTTTCCAGAAGCAAGAGAGCTGACCAGGGGTGGACCCAGACTGTAGTGGGCCCTGGTGCCCCATTTCCACCCAGGTACCTTATAGATGACCTTGTTTCTGATCGGGGTCGTCTTTTTCTTTTCTTCATCTTGTCCTGACGCCATGATAACTTTTCACGTCTTTGCAGACTTCCATCTTCTCCACTTTTCTGCAGCACATCCTGACACGGTGCCCTTAAAAATAAGAGTGTCATTATAATTCTGTCTAAATAAAAATATCTGCCCTATACTGCACTCCTGAACAAATAATCCCACTGTCCTCTCACACTGTGTTCTCTATACTGTACCTTCTCATCACACTCTCTCTCTTCAACATACTGTCTCATCCTTGCTGTGGCCTCACACTGTCACCCCATGCAGCCTCCTCTACCCCATGCAACCCCCCACACAAACACATACTACCCAGTCGTGTCTGCATCCATCCCGCCCCCACGCTACCCAGTCTTTATTATGTTTGACCTCACATTTCTCTTATCCCGTACTCTCTCCAAACTACCTCCGTACTCATCACCCACTTGCTCCCCATACTATGTCTGCACACAAAATACCCCCTCACCACCATACTGAGTCCACACCCGTCCCTCCTTTCTCCTCATACTGTGACTGCACCCAACACCCCCTGACCCACCTATTCTGTGTCCATACCCATTCCTCCTCATTCCACATATTGTGTCTGCACCCACCTCCCCTCACTTCCTATACTTTTTCTGCACCCATTCCCCCTAACTACTCATATTGTCTTCACACATGCCCATACTGTGTACTCAGATTTAGCCTATGGCTCCCCATACTGTGTCTGCACCTATCACCCCCTTGCTCCCCATTCTCTGTTCTCAAATCCTGTCCTCCATTTGCTGCACATGATACACTCCCCATCCCTCCATTTACAGACCATCACATGCACCCCCTCCTCCATTTGCAGACCATCACTCTCCCCTCCCCCTGCTGACCATTACTCTCCTCCCTCTGCTGACCATCACACTCCTGTCCCCCCCTCTGCTGACCATCTCTCCTCTCCTCCTCCCTCTGCTGACCATCTCGCCTCTCCTCCTCCCTCTGCTGACCATCACTCTCCTCTCCCCCCCCCTCTGCTGACCATCACTCTCCTCTCCCCCTCCCTCTGCTGACCATCACTCTCCTCTCCCCCTCCTTCTGCTGACCATCACTCTTCTCTCCCCCTCCCTCTGCTGAGCATCTCTTCTCTCCCCCTCCCTCTGCTGAGCATCTCTCCTCTCCCCCTCCCTCTGCTGACCATCACTCTCCTCTCCCCCTCCCTCTGCTGACCATCACTCTCCTCTCCCCCTCCCTCTGCTGACCATCACTCTCCTCTCCCCCTCCCTCTGCTGACCATCACTCTCCTCTCCCTGTCCTTCTGCTGACCATCACTCTTCTCTTCCCCTCCCTCTGCTGAGCATCTCTCCTCTCCCCCTCCCTCTGCTGAGCATCTCTCCTCTCCCCCTCCCTCTGCTGACCATCTCTCCTCTCCCCCTCCCTCTGCTGACCATCTCTCCTCTCCCCCTCCCTCTGCTGAGCATCACTCTCTTCTCCCCCTCCCTCTGCTGAGCATCACTCTCCTCCCCCTCTCTTTCCATTTACTGACTATAATAATGTCCCCCACCCTCTCCCTCCCCCCCACCCCCAATTACGCTGGCATGAGGACTCCATCTTCAGTGTCTTCAGCTCCATTAGAGCGGAGCACTTTCCACCGCTGCTGTTTCGCTCCTCTGCGGCGCTGTGACGTCTTCAGCGTGGAGATGATCCCCTGACCTGGAAGTGTCCGCGGTCAGGGCTTCAATTCAGCTAGCTGAGCAGTGGGAGCCGGCGGGCGCAGCACTTTCTCCGGCGGCTCAGAGAGAGAATGTCCGACTCACACTGCAGCACTCACCGTGACCGCACACTGCCGACGGCGCCCACCTGCCTTGCTGCACCCCCGGGCCCCTCTTCAGGTACGCTGCTGGGCTCCGCCCCCTGCCCTTGGGGCTCGGCCAGCAGCAGAGTGACAGAGGAGGAGCCCGGGCTGTGAGTGTCTCCGGGCCCCCCTCCTGGCCTCTGCAGCCCGGGACCCCCCCTGGAGTCAGCCCTGTGAGGCACAGCACCCCACGGGGGAGTGAATGGCGGCAGCGGCGACACTGTAGTCTATCAGCGCACCCCCCCTCCCGGAACGGACCGCCGCTGGAGCCTTCAGGGGCCCCCTAGCTGGCCGGGGCCCTGGTGCAACTGCATCAGCTGCACCACGGTAGTTCCGCCCCTGGAGCTGACTCCTTCCTCCAAAGTCTCTTCAGCAAGTAGCACACAATGAACAGGATGTTGTCTGTCCTCCTGTTCCTGTGTGTTCATGATCGGCGATGATGTCAGAGACGCATGACTTTGTGAGGGAGCCTCCCTCCCAAGATCACATGACCATGTAGTCAGGTAGAATCCACACTCTTCCCAGCAACAGCAGAGTCATAAAGACTGAGTAATAAAGACAAAGTCTTTCCAGCAACAGTACAGACAAAAAGACTGAGGATCACATGTAAACCAAGTACATGCCTAAAAGGCCCCAGGTATGTGAATATGGGGTAGTCCCAAAAAAGAGTTGTTTTACCGAAATGCCTATAACCTAAAAATATATGAACAACTGTAAATTACTTACAACTATATACCTGAAGAATACCTAGAGTTTCAAAATTCTAGCTAAAGTAATCTTGCAGAATGCGTTCTAGGGTTAAAGGATGACTTACTCAATATATCTATTAGGGTGCTTTAACACGCTCCGTATTTGCTGCACTTTTTTTTATGCGTGGGCTCATCACAAACCAGGAGTGGAACAATCAGAGGAAAAGAATAATAGAAACAAGCGCTCCACTTCTGTATTTAATCACCCACTCCTGGTTTGTGATGAGCACGCGCATAAAAAAATGCATCAAATACACAGTGTGTGAACGCACCCTACAACTTTCTACAGTGACACACCATGCAATTTGATTTGTACTTCACTTGGCCCCCATTTCTTTTTAACAATGATCTAAAAACTCCAGGGTGTGTAGGAGACTGATGGACTACTGTGTCATATGACTAGCAATCCTAAGTCACAGAGGTTGGCAATCTAATTTTAGCCTGGGGAGGCAAGCCCGGAAGTCTTGGCCCATCAGTATTATACAGTATATATGTGGCGCCCCACCGGGTAGACTGCCACCAGAGATACTGCGCTCCTACGTTAAGGGGAGTAGTGCCTCTGCTTTCCAGGTGCTGGGATGGTGCAGTTGAGCCAATGCACACACACAACACTTAAGGACCCCGGGACGGTGGGTGGACCCTGAGGGAGGACCCAAGCGTAGCCTTGAGGCAAAAGTGAAGTGCAGGAGAAGAATGGAGGAGAGTAGAGGAGAGAGACGGGAGTGTAGAGGTGGTGTGGTGTCCACTCCCGTGAGTTGGAGCACGACCACACTCGCCCACGGGAGGGAAAGACCGGCAGGCAAAGGAAGAAGAGAGAGCCCTTTGGGTGCGAAAGAGACATCAATCACTGTATGCCCGTATCTGGCGAGACAGAGGGGCTGGTGGATGACACAGGGACCCAGCCCTGAACACGGCGTGGATGCTGTATGCCTGAAACGTTGAATCGGAGGCCCAAGGCTTCTAAATGGAGCTGAGGCTGAACAACCGACACAACTTGGGGAAGGTGGCCGAACTAGAGAGCAGTGCCTGGAAAGGGACACCACAGCACCCATGGCTGCCAATACTTGAGTTCAGTGCTGCGGAGGCGCGGAGAGCCTGGGGGGCTGAGCAGTGTTGCGCTTACCCAGAAGAGAACTACCCCTTATAGTGCTGGGAGGAGAAAGAAAGGGCGCCAACCGTGGCTCGACTGCACGGTCCTTGTTCTGGAAACATCGCTGAAGGAGGTTGGCAAGGGACGTACCCAGCAGTCATGCTGAAAGAACTGAGTAAAACTAACAGAACTCCAGCTGTGGTGTGTGAGACTTTTATTAGCGGCGACCACCGGCCGCAGGAGCAGCATGAGATATCGGGGTACTGATGACCCAGTGAACATCTGCCAAGGTACGAACTGACTCCTTCATTCTGCTGCCCTGAAGACCGCGCTCCATCTGCGGGGAGCAGAAATATCCAAGCTGACCATCAGCATCTCAAGAGGCTCTGAAGCAGCGGCGGCTGCCCTGGCCACATAATGCAGGTGACGTCACAAATACCCCTATTCCTCTTTAACTTTCCCTGTCATCTTCCCCCTTTTATTAAAATGACACCGCCAGGGTCACAGGACCAGGTCTCGGCTCCCGTCAGTCCCCGTGAAAAGAACCAGAAAGGTGAAGAGAACAATGAGTAACTGCCCGGTTCCTGAGTCTTCCCTGGCCCTGGAGTGGGTGTGTCATATATACCATCAATATTATACAGTGTATATATATAAAAGCCAGCTCACCATTTATCTCCTGGATATTTAGGGCAGATGCACCTTCTTGTGGAGGCAGCTTGCACAAAAAAGAGATGAAGACTGGAGAAAGTCTTTGGCCCATTGCACATCTATGCGCCTGTGTTTTTGCACGCCCTGCGCTAGCGCAAACGCCAGTGCAGGTGCATTTAGGGGCTAGTGGAGGCAAGCGCACAGACGCATAGTTGTCCTGCTTGTGCACTCGGTTGCGCTTGGTGCCCCCATTACCTGCTATGGCCGAGTACAGCTAAGCGCACGGTCTGAAATCCCGGAAGCGCGAGTGTAAATGGGCAGACGCCACTGCGCATGCACCTGGTCAGATGCACTAGAAAACGTCACATTATGCGTTTCCGGGCGCAGCGTCACAAGCGCATGCGCGGTGACGTCTGCCCACTTACATTCGCGCTTCCAGGATTTCAGAGTGTGCGCTCGGCTGTGCTCAGCCATAGTAGGTAATGGGGGCACCGAGCGCAACCGAGCGCACGAACAGAACAACTATGCATCTGTGCGCTTGCCTGCACTAGCCCCTAAATGTACCTGCGCTGGCATTTGCGCTAGTGCAGGGAAGGCAGGGCAGCCAAACGCACAGGCGCATTAGATGTGAAAAGGTCCTTTGATATCCAAGAGAGCAAAGATCTGGCAATAGGCTCTAATGTGCTTTTTTTGCTTAAAAAAGAACTTTTATTGCATCTTTTTAAAATGGTCCATATCTCCAACACCAGTGAAAGTAAGTCCATAGGGGGTCCCCCTTTACAGACTACGTGTTTCACCACGTTTGTGTCTTCATCATCAGAGATGATCGATGTTCAATCGAACAATTCACCAATTTCAAATTCAAAATCTGTTTTGGGCTATGTTCGAGTCATTCAAAGAATGCGAACGATTTGCTAAAAATTCGGTAATTCGAGGTTATGTTTGATAACAGTTCGTTGACCAAAAGCGTTACTGACTTTTTACAGTAATGCTTTTGTTTAATGTTATTATGAGCTTCAGTGTCTAGGAATAGTGGGCGGGAGAGGTGCTGGGGAGAGGTCTGTGGTCAAATAATGCAGATCTCCATTTTTTTCCCCTTCCTGCACTTACTGTGTTTGGTCCGGTTTGTCAGCCTATTAGCTTGCATAGAGCAAAGTGCACTTTTTGCACACAAGGGTTTTTGTGAATGGCTGGGTATGTCATATGTCCTTCCCATATAAGAACCGGCCATTTTCCCTACTTGCCATTTTATCAGTGTTGGAGCACCGTGTTAGACGCTGCTGCTGCTGTGTGCACTACATATAAAGATAGTTAGATAGCGATTCCATTCCAAGTTAGATAGGTTTAGAGACTACATCCAAGAACAGCCCTTTTTAGGGCTTAAAAGCACTGTGTGCCAGGCAGGTCTGTGCAAGCGTTTTTTACAGCATCTAACCAAATCTAGCCAAGTAAATTCTTTTTGGCTCATAGCAGTGTGTGCCAGGCATGGATGTAGCACTGTTGGGAAGAAAGTTACACCTCCTCTGTTGACTAGCCTTTTTGTACTGCATCTAGCCAAGTAAATCCTTTTTGGCTAGTAGCAGTGCGTGCCAGGCACTGGTGTAGCACTGTTGTGAAGAAAGCTACACCTCCTGTGTTGACAAGCCTTTTTTTTACTGCATCTAGCAAAGCAAATCCTTTTTGGCTAGTAGCAGTGTTTGGATAGATAGCTGTGGTCCAGTGTTCTGTTGAAATCTACTTCCACATAGTGCAGAAAACACTTTTGTATTGTATCTGCCCAAACCTTCTTACCAAAATCTATTTAGAGTAGTACCACTGTTTGGCCACTCAGCTCTGCTTGTTTTATATCCATAGTTTTTCGTGCCAACAACCACAGAGTTGCCAATTAGTTACCCTCAAATATGAGTGGTAAAAGGTCTGCTGATGGTTGAAAGGGGAATAGGCGTGTTGGAAAGGGTAAAAATCTTTGTGTCCATGGGGTAGGTACTAAAGTAACTGAAACATCTGCTGAAGAAATGACGTCTTCAAGCCAAACTAAAATGTCTACTTCTTCTCGTGGACGATCTGCTATCATCCCATTCTTATACAGCAGATCATCACTAAAATTTGTAGATGAGGCCCAAAAATAGCAGGGGCTTCAATGGATATCAAGCGCTCCATCAAGTGGGCTCTCCTCCATCTCAACTTCAACATCATAAACATTCCAGTCCTCAGAGGTGTTACCCCAATCTCACCTGCTTCCTCACAGTTCACAAGTCTCCTACTGACTATGGGTTAAGGCAGATGGGTGAGTCTGCAGAGCTGTTCACTCATACTATTGCCTGGGAATCAGGCTTTGCGCTCAGGTCAGGAAGAGGATGGCTCTGAGGATGACGAGTTTGAGAACACACAGGGTGATGATGAGGTTGGAGATCCCACTTACTATCAACCCACATGCAGGCAGTTGATGAGCTCAGCAGAGGAGGTGGAGGAGGATGCTAGTGACGAGGTTAGGTTGTGGCTTCCTGGACAAAACAGGGTCCTGGAAACAGGTCAACAACTGCATCCTCAGCCACATCTCTGCCTCTGTGCAGATGCCGTGGTGGCTCTGCAAGTCGCATGGGCGCTAAGCCTTGCCTAGCATGGATATTTTTTCAGATCGAAAAGGATGACCCAACTCAAGTTATCTGTAAAATTTGTAAACAAAATCTAAGTAGAGGCCAAAAAATCAATAGTTTGAGTACTTCATGCATGAACCGTCACATGGACATGAAGTATAAGTCACAGTGGGAAGCTCACTGTGCTACAATGCGGCCTAGCAGGCCTGCCCAACCACCGTCTGGCCCATCAAGTGCATCTGCGGTTTCTTCATCCTCTGTGACTGTGGGGACAGTTGTCACACAGGTTTTCGGACGCAGAGCCTCCACCTCTTTTCCTGCAACAGCCAGTGTGGTTGACAAGTTGTCAGCTGTTTTGGAAGTGGAAACACCTGCTGGTGTTGAGCGCTGTCAGACATCGAGAGCACCACCTTTTTATGAATGCAACATAATATGTCCAGCTGCACCTCCCTCACAGACCAGCAGTTTGTCTGGGACAACCTACTCAACCCTATCTCAGCACAGCAGCCAACCCTCGGTCTCTCAGATGTGGACAAGTAAAAGACCATTTCCTCCTGCCCATGCCAAAGCTAAGAGGTTGAATTCCACCATTTGCAAGCTGTTGGATACGGAAATGCTGCCTTTACGTCTGGTGGATACAGAGGATTTTTGAGACCCAGTGCCCCAATACCAGATGCCCAGCTGCCACTACTTCTCAAAGAAAGCTGTGCCTGCACTACACCAGCATGTTGCACACAACATCACCACTTCCTTGAGAAACTCTGTGTGTGACAGGGTGTATTTCACCACAGACACCTGAACGAGTAAGCATGGACAGGGCGTTACATGTCACTGACTTGGGCACTGGGTGACTAAGGTGATAGCAGGAGAAGGGGCTTCTGTACAAGTCTTGCCATCCCCACGGGTTGTGCATCAAACCTCTGTATCTAGAAGTTCCTCTACTGCTTCTGCCTCCTTCACCTCTTCTAGGCCCTCCACCTATTCCCAAATCCTGTCTGGTAATGTGACCCACGTTCAAGATGCACAGAAGGAATCTAGCACACCTGTTTACTATGCTGGCAGCAGGGCTTAACGCTATCAGATGGTGTTTACGTTAAAATGTCTGGGAAATGTGAGTTACACAGGTGAGGAGTTGTGGTCAGCTCTGGAGGCCGAGTATAATCAATGGCAGTGGCGTAACTTCAGGCCTCGGGGCCCCGATGCGAAAGCTCCAACGGGGCCCCCAATTATTGCAATCTTTAGTAGTATTAGTCTTTTTCTATAGGCAAAAGGGACTTTTGGGGCCCCCCAAGGCTGCAGGGCCCGGGTGCGATCGCCACCCCTGCACCTATTGTAGTTACGCCCCTGATCAATGGTTGTCTCCACTGAACCTGCAGCCTGTAAAGGCCATGTGCGACAATGCTACAAACCTGGGTGTGACCCTTCGCCGGGGCAAGGTGACACATGTGCCTTGTATGGCTCATGTCTTGAACCTGGTCGTCCAGCAATTTCTAGCCTATTATCCCAGCCTAGATCCACTTCTGCAGAGGGCATGGCCGCTGTGTGCTCATTTCCACCGTTCGCATCCCGCAGCTCAACGACTTGGTACAGATGTTGTTTGGCCTGCCGATTTACTGCCTGAAATGCGATGTGCCGACACGATGGAATTCCACTCTGCACATGTTGCAGTGACTGTGGCAGCAGCGACGAGCCCTGGTGCAATATTTTATGACGTATAACCTGGGCCAACACGATCCAGAGGTGGGGCAAATCACGCTGCTGGAGTGTACTCAGATCAAGGACCTCTGCACCCTTTTGCACTGTTTTGAAATGGCTACGAAGATGTTTAGTGGTGATGATGCCATTATCAGCATGACTATTCTGGTCATTTACTTGCTGGAGCACATTTTAACCAGTATTCGGAGTCAGGTGGTGAGCCAAGAGAAAGGGGAGGAACAACAGGAGGAGGCATATGGGGAGGGGACAACAAGATCTGAAAGGTCCAGATGGTCGGCAGCACCAAAGCGGCTGACATGGGAGGGTGGAGGAGAGGGAACAACGAGGGTGCATGGTAGCAGCCAAACTGTTGATGAAGATGCAGGAGCCGAGGAAGAAATGGAGGACAAAGAGGCAATGGGCATGGAAGACAGCAGATGAGAGAGATCTTGATCACATTTCTGCTGTGTGAGGTTGGGGGGAGAGGGCAGAGGAAGGAAGTGTGAATGTTACCTCACCGCCACCAACACAACAAGGACTGGGGCCTTCTGGATGCGCAAGACATATGAGTGCCTTCCTTAGATTGTTAGAATTCGAAGTAATGCCGAATACTGGGTTGCCACACTGTTAGATCCTCGGTACAAGAGTAAATTTGGCCAAATAATTCCTGCCCTGGAAAGGCACGCATGCAGGAGTATCAACTGAAGCTTTAACACAATCTTAGTACTGCTTTTCTCCAAAACACCAGTGGTGCACATAGTGAATATCGCAGTTCTAACTTTCCAACCCGAGGAACATCGAGTCGTCATCACTCAAACGTTAAAAGTAACAGTCTATCTGGTAACAGCAATTTTGTAGACTCACTTCACCATTTTTTTTTAGACCATCCTTTGCTACGCCAGAAGAGAGAACAAGTCTGATACATAGTGAATGCCTAGAGAGGATGGTACAGGAGTATCTACAGCTGAATATTGATGCCATGACTGTGGAACTGGACCTTTGGGCATTTTGGGCTTCAAAACTGGAAAAATAGCCTGAGCTCGCCACTCATGCCTTGGAGATATTGTTTTGCCCCGCAGCCAGCGTTCTCTCTGTCTTCAGTGCTGATGGTAGTGTGCTGACGGATAAGCGCACATGGCTGTCCAGTGACAGTGCAGACAGACTAATTTTTAGGAATATGAACAAGTCATGGATCCACAAGGACTTTTCCACCCCTGTGTCAGCCTGAGGAGACTAAACGCTTGTGTACTTTTCAATGTTCTGCATTAAACTCCCCATTTCAATACTTCAACTCTGGGGCAATTGATACCACTTAAGTGGTGGCTGTGCCTAATTTTTTTGAAAAATGGAGACTGCTGTTGCCGTCTCCTTGCTGTTTTTTGCTTGACTTGAGTATGGCCCTCTGAACTCAATACCTATCCCTGACACTCCTGCCCCTGTTTCAGAATATTCAACCTTTTTGTCCATCAAACTCTTAATGTTTGCGTGAACTGGTTTTGGGCATCAAACCAGGTTTTGGCAAATGTGATGTATACACATGAACAGTTTTTGGACCCTTAAAAGCATTAATTGGTCAATCTCCCATGTCCACTAGGCCTATACAGATCACTGACCTACCTGACTAGTTTTTTTGGTAATACTCCACAAAACTGATAGTTGTCCAACCCGTGTGTGGTGAAGAATAACGTTGATGGGAGCCCTTGCATGAGTTTTGAGTTTATCTGGCCCAGTAGCCTAAACAGGTCACTGACCTACCTGACAAGTTTTTTTTGGTAATACTCTGTTGGAATATGTTTAGTGCAACAACTCCAATTCTGTATGCGTAAGTGTTGTATTGCTAGATTTGTGCATTGTCAGTAAAGTTAGTTTAAAGAAAAAAAGAGGAACACTCCCAAAGGCTCACACACAGGTAATACCATGTGACTGTAACCAGTTTCCTGTGTCTGTGCATGTGCATGTTCACAGCAGCTTTCTGGTGCTGCAAAGGGACATTTAAGATGTATATTCCTGTTTCCACGAAGCCCTTGATATCTGTACCTGTTTGTTGCTGATTAAAGCTAAGTTCTGTTGTCAACACGCTTTCAGTGTATCCTAAATGATCCACTGCCAACAGGTTATGGGCCCAGCATGACACAGAACTCCAGCATGATACAGAACCCCAGGAGTGACACAGAGCACAGAGTCACACAGAAGATTAATATAGCAACAGAAGCAAAAACAGCAGAGCAACAGAGAGGAAGTCCACACAAGCAGGGATCACTGCAAGTTCTCAATGCAAAGTCTTACCAATCAGAATTATTAGTCCTGGAAATTCAAGGTGAAGATGCTGCTCATAAGAGAATGTGGAAATATACACAGGAACAAGTGCCTCATCCATTACCAGAAAACTGTGTAAAGAAGGATCAGAAAGCACAAAGCACTATTTTCCTCAGTGTATATGATGATCAGATTGTGCATATATGCAAGTGTGCAACTGCAAAGGAGATGTGGGATGAGTTAGGCTAGGGTCACACTTAAAAGGCACAATCCGGTAACCGCATCCATTACCGGATGTGGTTTTACCATGTGCTTTCATACTATCTTTTGACAGTAAAATTGCAATCCTCATTCTGCATCTGGATGCGTTAACGCATCCGGTTTTGGAATGGGGGTTTTTGCAATCTTAAAAACCGCATCCGGATCCGGATCTGGTCCCATAGGTGCCCATGTTAAAAAAAAACGCATCCAGTTTTGCAACCGCTCTGAAAAATGCAGCCTGCATGATTTTTCCTGCAGGCTGCAAAACCGGATGCGGTAACCGGTGTTTCTATTGAAACCTATGAGCTGCGGATTCAGATGCGGTTTTGAGCATTTTTAATGCTCAAAACCGGATCAGGATCTGCAAGCCCAACCGCAGATGTGACCCTAGCCTTACAGAAAGTGCATGAAAGATCAAATCTTAGCAATAAGATTTATCTCATGAGAAAACTGTACCAGTCTAAGCTAAGTGATGGCCAGAATATGCAGGACTATATAAGAAACACCCTAGAGATTGTGGAGTGTATCAAGGGTATTGGAGTAGAAATTAAAGACTTTAATGTTGCAGCACTACTATTAAGTAGTCTTTCAGAAAGTTATGACACACTTGTCACTGCATTAGATACACGGCCAAATGATGAGCTCACACTAGAATATGTCAAAGGCAAGCTTGTAGATGAATTCAAACGAAAGACGCAGAATGTAAGCAGCAGTAATGAATCTAAAGCAGAGACAGCATTAAAGACACAGGACTTTCCTAAATATAAGAGCAATCTAAGGGAAACTCAGGAATATTTTGTCTGTAAAAAGCCCGGCCACCTTAAAGCAAACTGCAGAATTTGGAAAGCAAGAATAAGTCAGTTTAAAAAGCAGAATAGTGATCAAAAGGTGAAAACAGCTGTAAAAGAAGTCTGCATGTGTTAAAGCTGCATTTAATACCAGTACAGGCTCATCTACAAAGCATATATGGTGTATAGACTCTGGTGCCAGTAGCCATATGACAAATGATAAGGACTTCTTCACTGACCTTGTTGAAAGCAAGTCAGAAAAGGTAATCTTAGCTAATGGTCAATATATGACTTCAGAAGGAGTAGGAGACGGATACCTCCACTGTACAGTTTGGTCAGTACAAAGCAGAAAGATCCCAGTAAAGGATGTTCTCTATTTTCCCAGAATTGAAAGAAATCTTCTGTCTGTAAAGAAGCTTATGCAAAAGGGGAATGTAGTTACTTTTAAAGACAACACCTGCATTATATCAAAGCAAGGTCACACTCTTGCAGAAGGAAAAATCCAAAATGACCTTTATTAGCTAAAATGTAGGGATGAGCGAGTCCGAAAAGACTCGGAATCGCAAGACCCCAACGAGTCCGAGTCAAGGACTCGGGACTCGTTGCGAGTCCAGCGAGTCCAATGTTAATGAATAGGGACCCGAGTAATAGCGAATAATGACATTTACAACTCGCTGATGTGTCTCTGAAAGTGTGCGAGTCCAAACTCGCTGGTTTTTCTCTTATTTTGAGGCTTGTAGCCGATGATGCGAGGGAAGCGATTCTCCAGCACACACCATGCTTTAAGGAAACAGGAAGCGAGTCGTGCTGACAGGCGCACACACAGAGCAATCCATTCATCAGTGCAATCATGGCAGCAGGACGTGGCACGGTGAACACACTGCGTCTTATTGCACTTGTGGAGGCTCGTCCATTTCTATGGCTCCCTACAGATCCTGAGTATGGGGATACGACCCTAATTAATACAGCCTGGAGAGAGATCGCCCAAGAGATGTTCCCTGCGTTCCATCGGAGTGACCATGAGGAACAGAGCAATCTAAGTAAGTTAAATGAGTTCACACGTTATATATTGCATTTACTGTATATATACTCGTGTATAAGCCGACCCGTGTATAAGCCGACCCCCCTATTTTTGCCCCGAAAAACTATGAAAACATATTCACCGCCATCCTGGTATACAGCGGCTATCACTGGTAGACAGCCCCCCATCAGAGTATACACCTCCCCCTGCAGAGTATACAGGCCCCCAGATGGGTATACATCCCCCCATATTGTGGTATACAGGCAGGGGCGGACTGGCCCAGGTGCCACGGGTCATGCGGCTGCAGGAGCATGAATAATCCGCATGTCCCTGAAGCAGCAGGCGGAAACGGAAGCTCCTGGGCGCGCGATGACGTCATCAGCACGCGGCTGCGTCCGGGAGTGAGCGTCTGTGAGTGGCGTGCGGCTGCGACTGTTAGCGAGCGGCTGTGAGGAGCGCGAGGCTGCGGCTGGGAGCGAGCCATAGGAGAATGCGGGAGCTGCGGTGACTGTGAGGCGGCCGCCAGTCATCACCCCCCCCCCACCCCCCGTCCTCACCTGTGCCGGGCCGGTGAGGGAGGGTTGCGACCCAAACTGTAGGGTGCCAGTCAGTCCCTGTATACAGGGCCCTCAGTGTGTGTACAGGCCCCCCCAGCAGTGGGTATACAGGGCCCCCAGCAGTGGGTAGACAGTGGCCCAGTGGGTTTACAGGGCCCCCAGCAGTGGGAATACAGGGCCCCCATAGCAGGGTATACAGGACCCTGAATGTGTTATCATGCTCCACCGCATAGTTGCCTATATTTGGATGGGCTCACAACAGTACAATGAGTTTAATGTCTGATCCTCCTGGCTCTTTCGGCCAAGGGGTTGGGTGTATATAAATACCACTAATGACCAGAGTCTGGTGCCCGCACTATTACATTCTCTATGCGTTGACATGTGTCCTGCCTCATTTGTGATTGTGGCCACGTGAGCTCAATGTCCGTAATGCTGTTGATGATGTTCCACACTGTCGTGTCACTGTGCCTTGTATACACATTACACACACAAAATGAATAAAATGTTATTGTTGATTTGTACACATACTTTTGTTGTTTCAAATATTACACATCTCTAAACCCGGTTTCAAATCATTTCACAGTTGACCATCTTAAAAAACGGTGGAGGAGCTGCCGGGACCAGCATAAGAAGCAGTACCGGCAGTACTCAGAGAGACAACCGGGAGACGCTCCATTGCTCAACCACTACCACTTTTATGACCGGCTGTCCTTCCTTCACCCGGTGGCCCGTATGCCAAGGTATGTGTCTGCAGCACTGTTGTGTACATTTAGTATTATTTATAAATATATACATTAGTTTCCATTTTGGCTCTGTGGGTAGCTGAGTATACAGGCGGGTCTGAGGTAGCAGAGTATACAGGCGGGTCTGTGGGTAGCAGAGTATACAGGCGGGTCTGAGGTAGCAGAGTATAAAGACGGCTCTGTGGGTAGCAGAGTATACAGGCGGGTCTGTGGGTAGCAGAGTATACAGGCGGGTCTGTGGGTAGCAGAGTATACAGGCGGGTCTGTGGGTAGCAGAGTATACAGGCGGGTCTGTGGGTAGCAGAGTATACAGGCGGGTCTGTGGGTAGCAGAGTATACAGGCGGGTCTGAGGTAGCAGAGTATACAGGCGGGTCTGAGGTAGCAGAGTATACAGGCGGGTCTGTGGGTAGCAGAGTATACAGGCGGGTCTGAGGTAGCAGAGTATAAAGACGGCTCTGTGGGTAGCAGAGTATACAGGCGGGTCTGTGGGTAGCAGAGTATACAGGCGGGTCTGTGGGTAGCAGAGTATACAGGCGGGTCTGTGGGTAGCAGAGTATACAGGCGGGTCTGAGGTAGCAGAGTATACAGGCGGGTCTGAGGTAGCAGAGTATACAGGCGGGTCTGTGGGTAGCAGAGTATACAGGCGGGTCTGAGGTAGCAGAGTATAAAGACGGCTCTGTGGGTAGCAGAGTATACAGGCGGGTCTGTGGGTAGCAGAGTATACAGGCGGGTCAGTGGGTAGCAGAGTATATAGGTGATGAGAATAGGGTTAATAGATGGTGCTACAGTGTTGGGGCGTGCTAGAGGGAGCAGAGATCCGATTACTGCCATCATTTCTGACCTTATTAAAGATAGCGGCCGCAGCTAAATGACATCATGGCAAAGGTAAACATGGGGTGTGGTTAGCTGCAGGAGGTTAGTGAGAGGTGTGGGTTGTTTGGCAGAGGGCGTGGTGTGGGCGTGGTGAGCGCGGCTCCAGCGTCAGATACGCTGCGAGCGCGGAACCGCGGCACATCTCCAGGAGCAGAGGACGTGTGCGGTACGTCCGTAGCCCCCGGCCTCCCCGTTGTCCGCACACACAGCCCCGCTGTGACCTCTGCAGTGTCACAGGCCCCGGCGGGCGTCTGTCATCTCCTCCTGACACTGACCTCCTCCTGATTTGATTGTGTGTGTTGTCCCCCCCGCTGTCAGCATCAGTGATCTGCTAAGACCTGTGGGTGCACAGACGGGGGAAGTACAAATGCCAGCATGCCGGGGCGGATTGGGCGCTGTGAGGGGCGCAGGTCTTGCGGTGAGCGGAGGGCGCGAGGCCGCTCGAGAAAACGCTATAGCGGCTGTGTGAGTTAAGCGTCTGCGGCTCGCGAAGGCGCATACGCGTCTCCGCTCGCAGTGACGCTAAGGAGTTTGGGATTAGGCTACAGTGCCGGAATTTCAAACTCCCGATTATATAAATAGATTATATATATATAATATTGTATACCTTTCAACCCCTTCCCTGCTTTATATAGATGATATAAGCTAAAAGTTTTGTGAATTAAGTATGTCAAGTAAAAAGTGAAGTCAGGGGGACTTTTTTTTTTCATGTGAACCATTGGTGTTATTGATCGTCTAGATTAGATGGGATGGGGGGGGGGGGTGTTAATCAGGGGGTGAAAAATTATGTATTAGTATGGAATTAGCAAAGAAAGTCACGTATTCCTTTATGTTATGTACAGTTGGTTATTCTTTCATAATAATAACAAATATCTGATTAATAATACACAGATACACAGAGTCTAAAAAGCGTGCAACTTAATGTTTGACCTATGTTTTTGTTTCCAAATGCAATGCATTCACCAAATTTTTTTTTACTTTACCCACAGAGAAGCTTACTACAGAGGGCGGCGTGCTGTGAACCCTCCACCGCCAAACAGAAGGCGGCGTGGAGAACACCCACCACCACCACCACGGCCGGCGCCACCACCACCGCCGTCGCCGCCGCCCCACCACCACCACCAGCATCGCCGCCAGCAGCGCCAGGGCCAGCACCACCACCGCCGCCACCAGCGGCCGGGCCAGCACCACCACCGCCGCCACCAGCGGCAGGCCCATCAACACCACCACCTCCGTCCCCGCCACCACCACCACCACCGCCACCAGCGGCAGGGTCCGCACCACCACCGCCCCCACCAGCGGCAGGGCCAGCACCACCACCGCCACCACCAGCGGCCGGGCCAGCACCACCACCGCCACCACCAGCGGCAGGGCCAGCACCACCACCGACGCCACCAGCGGCAGGCCCAGCTTATGGTCCCATCCCGGGGTCTGCACAATTAAGTGTGCAACAGAGTAATGCTGACTTTGCCCGCAGTATTATACCATTCATGGATAATATTCCATTTGACAGGATACTGAGGGCAAGGTCAGCATTACAGATAGTGCTGGAAGCCTGTCAGCCAGGAAACGACCCCGGTGATGTGTTCCAATATTTGGATGGGTGGAAAATAAACTGTAACAGGCTGGGCAGGCCCACAACACGGGACAGCCAAGTCCCACCCCACAGGGCTTTGCCTCACTGCCAGTGGCCAGCTAACAGGGACCTACCACCGTTCCCTACACCTGTTCAGATGATCCACCCTGAAGGGTTCGGCCAGGCCATCCGTGGGGCCCTTGACCTTTTGCAGGACGGACAGCCCACCTACCAGGACCTGTAGGGCTCCATTTATTGTTGTTGATGTAGTTACCTTAATTAAAGGTAGTATTTTTTGGAATGTCCAAACAGTGCTGCCATTTTTTTTTTTTAAACACAGTTTTAAAAACCAGCTTTGTGTCTGTCTTTTTTTCAAGGAATGAATGTGGAGTTTTTTTTTTGGTTGGGCTTCAAGTCATCATAATTATTATAATTATTTATTTATATAGCGGCGATAGGTTCCATGGCGCTTTACATGAGGAAAAGGTAGAGAAGGACAAGTACAATAAACATAGACAATAAGGTCATACAGGTACAATAGTAGAGGACCCTGTACGCGTGGGCTCACATTCTACGAGGGGTGGGTGGGGATACAATAGGGTGGGGAAGGTGTCGGTCATGGGGCGTGTAGCGGGGTCTCATGGCAGGTTGTAGGCCTGTTGGAAGAGGTGAGTCTTTATAAGTATCTTTAAGGTTCAGAGGGTAGGCGACTGACTGATGAGGTGGGGCAGGGAGTTCCATAGCATGGCGGATGACCGGGAGAAATCCTGTATGCGGTTGTGGGAAGAGGAGATGAGGGTGGACTGTAGGACAAGTTCTTGGGATGAACGCAGGTTGCGTGAGGGATGGTATCGGGAGATCATGTCGGAGATGTATGGTGGGGATAGGTTGTGTAAGGCTTTGAATGTCATGGTCAGTGTTTTAAAGTGAGCTCTCTGTGGGCCGGAGGGGCCAGTGAACGGCTTGGCAGAGGGGGTAGGCAGGGGAGTAGCGTGAGGACAGATGGATTAGCCGGGCAGCAGAGTTTAGTATAGATTGGAGAGTTGCAAGAGAGTTGGCAGGGAGACCTATGCGAAGGAGGTTGCAGTAGTCAAGGCGGGAGATGATGAGGGCATTTATGAGTGTTTCAGCAGTGTCAGGATTGAGGAACGACCGAATTGGTTAAATATTTTTGAGTTGGAGTCACAGGGACTTGGTTAGGGACTACAGGTGGGGCTTGAAGGAGAGGGAGGAGTCAAGGATTACCCCGAGACAGTTGGCGTGGGGGACAGGGGAGAGAGCATCATTAGCAAGTACTTTACGGCCCGCATGGCGCATGAAGTCACCTTGGTTACTAAGTGTCAAATCATGACTCCACATACAACTGTTGCTGACAAACAGTGCCTGTGTTTGGGGGGTTACTTTATGCCTCGCTATGGCAACAAGACTATGAACACACATGTGAGAGGCTGGGACGTCTACATGCTACACATCGCGTCTACGCGTTTTGTATGGAGCGTACAGTGGGACCCTTCAACAGGCTCCAGCAGGATGATAGTCCAAGCAACGCCCACGATGCAGGCATAGGATTGGTGCCTGGAAAAATTAGCCCAAGTGGCTGTTTCCCATTTTTGGTATAAATGTAGGCCTAAGGGCCATAAAAAGCTTGTTAGCCAGGGTGTCTCCCAAACCATGATAAGCTTGTTAGCCTGTGTGGCTCAAAAAATTAGCCCAAGGGGCTGTTTACCATTTTTGGTATAAATGTAGGTCTAAGGGCCATACAAAGCTTGTTAGCCAGGGTGTCTCCCAAACCATGATAAGCTTGTTAGCCTGTGTGGCTCAAAAAATTAGCCCAAGGGGCTGTTTGGCATTTTGAGTGTAAATGCAGGCCTAAGGGCCATGATAAGCCTCTTAGGCTGGGTGTCTCCAAAAATTAGCCCAAGGGGCTGTTTTGCATTTTGGTTATAAATGCAGGCCTAAGGGCCATGATCAGCTTGTTAGCCAGGGTGGCTCAAAAAATTAGCCCAAGGGGCTGTTTGGCAATTTGGGTATAAGTGCAGGCCTAAGGGCCATGATAAGCCTCTTAGGCTGGGTGTTTCCAAAAATTAGCCCAAGGGGCTGTTTTGCATTTTGGTTATAAATGCAGGCCTAAGGGCCATGATCAGCTTGTTAGCCAGGGTGGCTCAAAAAATTAGCCAAAGGGGCTGTTTGGCAATTTGGGTATAAGTGCAGGCCTAAGGGCCATGATAAGCCTCTTAGGCTGGGTGTTTCCAAAAATTAGCCCAAGGGGCTGTTTGGCATTTTGAGTGTAAATGCAGGCCTAAGGGCCATGATAAGCCTCTTAGGCTGGGTGTCTCCAAAAATTAGCCCAAGGGGCTGTTTTGCATTTTGGTTATAAATGCAGGCCTAAGGGCCATGATCAGCTTGTTAGCCAGGGTGGCTCAAAAAATTAGCCCAAGGGGCTTTTAAATGTTTGCTAACAGAAAATAAAGGTTGATTCCTTGTGAAAAGGTGTTGTGATGGTTAATGAAACCGAAGTTAAGGTGTAGTGTTGGTTTAAGATGAAGCAGCCTCATTACCAGGTTGCAGGAACATGGTTACGCAAATCGTTACTGGTCTTGTACATACTGCTTGTACCAAAAAGACACAATATAATACAATGATTAATTATATCATATTGATGTTGAACGTGGCACTTCAGCTCTGAGTACTGTCGTCTTTAGGGCTCGAGAAGTCTTGTGAAATCCAGTTCCTATTAAACTTAATTAGAGTAAGCCTGTCTGCATTCTCTGGAGTAAGACGTGTCCTGGTATCAGTTATGATACCCCCAGCGGCACTGAAAACCCGCTCTGATGTCACACTAGCTGCAGGGCATGCCAGCACCTCCAAGGCATACAACGAGAGCTCTGTCCAAGTGTGGAGCTTGGAGACCCAGTAATTAAACGGGACTGCGGCATCAGTCAGGAAGCAGGTACTGTCACTTAAGTATTCTTGTACCATGTTGGTAAGTTTCTATCTCCGAGAGATGGTTACTGGAGCAACATGGCGCTGCAGGTTCGATGGCTTATTGAACATAGCCCACTTTGCGGACATCTTTCCAGCATCTCTTCTGGACAGCGTGGATGATTGTGCCCCGACCAAAGGCTGCTGTTGCACAGAGTTGCTAACTATGGGCAGAGTGTTGTCTGACGGTGATATTCGAAGCATATTATCCACAAGAACCCTCTTGAAATAGTCAATTGTCAAGCCACGTGGTGACTGAAACAGCAGCGAGGTGAATTTATCTTTATAACGTGGGTCCAGAAAGGTGGCCAACCAGTAGAGGTCGTTGTGCAATATGTTAATCACTCGTGGGTCTTCTAGCAGACAAGTCAACATGAAGTCAGCCATGTGTCCTAAGCTGCATAGAGTCATGTCTTCAGTGTCCTCAGAACGATGTTCAATACCCATTGTATCCGCAAAGTCTGTCTCCGCCTCCTCCTCTCCAGGCCAGCCATGGTGGACAGACACAAAGCTGGGGTTGTGAGTACCATCTGGGTTGACATCGGCACCAAGAAAAAATAAATCCTCTTCATCGTCTTGCTCCTGTTCCTCCTCAGGAGCCATTGTTGCCTGGTCATACTGGCTTTGCTGGCTAGGTACTGCGCTGTTTAAATCTGGCTCCATAGCCATCTGCTGGGCTCTCAATGCTTCATTTTTCTGATTAATGAGGGATTCTTTCAGCAGACACAGCATGGGTATAGTGACACTGATGATGGACTGATCACCGCTCACCAGTTTTGTGCAGTAGTCAAAATTATCAAGAACCTCAGATGTGTCAGCGATCCACACCCACTCCATTGTACTAATATGTCGTGGCTGACTGCCGGTCTGACGGGCATGTTGCAACTGATACTCGGATATTGCCCTCTGCTGCTCATTGATCCTCGATAACATATGGAATGTAGAGTTCCATCGTGTCGGCATGTCACAAATGAGTCTGTGGTTGGGCAAATTCAATTGCTTTTGAAGCAATGAAAGTTTTCCAACCACTGTTGACGAATGACGAAAATGTGCACAAACTCGACGCACCTTCTCCAGTAGGTCACATAGCTCTGGGTATGTACGCAGGAATTTCTGCACTACTAGATTCAGCACGTGAGCCATGCAAGGGACGTGCACAAGGTTTCCGAGCTTTAGTGCAGCCACTAGGTTACGACCATTGTCGCTCACCACGAGACCGGTCTGGAGTTGGAGTGGGGTTAGCCACTCATCTGTCTGTTCCTTCATACATTTCAACAGCTCTACTGCAGTGTGCGGTGTGTGACCTAAACAGATCAGCTTCAGCAGAGCCTGTTGGCGTCTTGCTGAAGCACTGCAGCAAACCTCCCAACTTGGCCGTGATGTTGAGGGCAATTGAGGATTGGTCGAGGAAGCGGAAGATGGGGTAGTGGACATATAGGATGATGCAGAGACCCTGAATGAGGTTGTGCCAGCTATCCGTGGCGTGGGTAGGATGTTTGATGTAACACTAACATCGTTTGGCACACTCTCCACAACGTTGATCCAATGCGCGGTGAGCGAGATGTACCGGCCCTGTCCTGAACTGCTTGTCCACGTGTCCGTAGTAAGGTGTACTTTCCCGGTTACAGCGTTGGTGAGGGCACGCTTGAGGTTGTTAATGACATGCTCATGTAACGCGGGGACGGCACAACGTGAAAAGTAGTGGCGGCTTGGAACCGAGTAGCGTGGTACTGCCACAGCCAAAAGCTCACGGAAAGAGTCTGTACCCACAAGCCTAAACGGCAACATCTCGACTGCTAACAACTTAGCTATCTGGGCATTTATTTTTTTGGCTAATGGGTGGGAAGAGTGGTATTTTTGCTTCATTTCGTACAGCTGTGTCACTGATAACTGTAAGGATGTTGCTGACCGAGAACTGTCTGCACTCGTGTTCAGTCTCTCTGCAACCGCTGCTTGTGATGAGTACATATGAGCTGGACCAGCTTCAGCAACACTTGATTGTGACGGACGTATCTGAGTTACCGTCGCAGTCTTTGGGTCAGATGACACTGTTGTGGAAGGCTGCACTTTTGACCACTGAATAGGGTGCTGACCAGCCATGTGCTTCCGCATACTGCTGGTGCTCTGGTTTCCTTTCCCGTGGCCTCTGCTTAGCCTTGCATGGCAGATGGTACAGATGACCACATTTTCTTGAGAAGGCCCATCTTTAAAAAATTTCCACACAGTGGCTGACCGACCTCTAGGCTTGACTGTACTCCCTGAGGGATTACTGAGGCCCACATTTGAGACATTTTGTCCAACAGTTGACAAATTTTGAGCCACAGTGGACACATTTTGGGCAACAGTGGTGACTCTTTCAGTTCTGGTGGGAGGAGTCGGCCTTGGTGCCTTTGTTGGTGGGACATACACACTTTCTTCCTCCGTGCTGCTCTGCTGGCTCTGCATCGCAACATTCCACGTGGGATCAGTTGTCTCATCATCAACCCCTTCCTCTTCTAAATCTTCCCGATAACAAGATAGATTTTGCTCCCCAGATGACAAGTGTGTCACTGTCTCATCATCATCATCCTCCAACTCCTGAGACGGTCTAAGACTTTGCTGAAAGACACGTTCATGTGGCCGGGGTGTCTCTAAAACTTGTCCATGATTGGACAATTCTTCATCAAGTATCTCATCTACTACGGAGTCAGGCAAACCGGATTCATGTAAAGGATTATATGTACCAAATAAGTCATCTGAGTGACCCATGTCTGTGTCAACATTTTCATGGGGCTGCTGTTGGTCTGAGGAACTGTGAAGAGGTTGTGGATTAGATGACCCAGCATGGTATGTACGAACAGTAGACACAGTGCTCAAGGAACCTTGAGTGCTGCAAGAACCTGTTGTTGAGGTCTTGTCTGCCAGCCAAGACGTTAGATGCTGTTCGTCTTCCGGCCTCAATACTCGTTTACTTTCCTGAGGGGAAAGTTAGACAGGAGGAACGATCGATCAATCCTCGTCTGTCTGCCCGAACTGGTGGATAGTTGGCCACGACTACCAATGCCTGTACCTCGTCCCTGTCCCTTAGCAAGACTTTTTTTGGGATTTGGTTTTTTGTGTGACATTTTATAACTTCTGGTGGCTTTCTGGGGGCTTGTAAAACAAGTAGCAGGTACTATTTCGTGAAAGGTACACACTAGAGGCTAAGATATTTTAACAGAGATGGAAGGTACCGTGCGAGCTGCAGGCAGGACACCGTACAGCAACGCACTGGCACAGGAAAAAATTGTTTAGTACGCAGAACCAGGCACTGTTAGGCTGCGGTGCTGGCTGCGTGCAAGTTTACAAGTACCGTGCGAGCTGCAGGCAGGACACCGTACAGCAACGCACTGGCACAGGAAAAAATTGTTTAGTACGCAGAACCAGGCACCGTTAGGCTGCGGTGCTGGCTGCGTGCAAGTTTACAAGTACCGTGCGAGCTGCAGGCAGGACACCGTACAGCAACGCACTGGCACAGGAAAAAATTGTTTAGTACGCAGAACCAGGCACTGTTAGGCTGCGGTGCTGGCTGCGTGCAAGTTTACAAGTACCGTGCGAGCTGCAGGCAGGACACCGTACAGCAACGCACTGGCACAGGAAAAATTGTTTAGTACGCAGAACCAGGCACCGTTAGGCTGCGGTGCTGGCTGCGTGCAAGTTTACAAGTACCGTGCGAGCTGCAGGCAGGACACCGTACAGCAACGCACTGGCACAGGAAAAAATTGTTTAGTACGCAGAACCAGGCACTGTTAGGCTGCGGTGCTGGCTGCGTGCAAGTTTACAAGTACCGTGCGAGCTGCAGGCAGGACACCGTACAGCAACGCACTGGCACAGGAAAAAATTGTTTAGTACGCAGAACCAGGCACTGTTAGGCTGCGGTGCTGGCTGCGTGCAAGTTTACAAGTACCGTGCGAGCTGCAGGCAGGACACCGTACAGCAACGCACTGGCACAGGAAAAAATTGTTTAGTACGCAGAACCAGGCACTGTTAGGCTGCGGTGCTGGCTGCGTGCAAGTTTACAAGTACCGTGCGAGCTGCAGGCAGGACACCGTACAGCAACGCACTGGCACAGGAAAAAAATTGTTTAGTACGCAGAACCAGGCACCGTTAGGCTGCGGTGCTGGCTGCGTGCAAGTTTACAAGTACCGTGCGAGCTGCAGGCAGGACACCGTACAGCAACGCACTGGCACAGGAAAAAATTGTTTAGTACGCAGAACCAGGCACTGTTAGGCTGCGGTGCTGGCTGCGTGCAAGTTATACAGTCAGGAGCCTCTGCCGATTTTTGCGCGGCAGCTGCGTGGTCAGTGGACAACCCGGTACGAGTCAACGCACTGGCACAGGAAAAAATTGTTTAGTACGCAGAACCAGGCACTGTTAGGCTGCGGTGCTGGCTGCGTGCAAGTTTACAAGTACCGTGCGAGCTGCAGGCAGGACACCGTACAGCAACGCACTGGCACAGGAAAAAATTGTTTAGTACGCAGAACCAGGCACTGTTAGGCTGCGGTGCTGGCTGCGTGCAAGTTTACAAGTACCGTGCGAGCTGCAGGCAGGACACCGTACAGCAACGCACTGGCACAGGAAAAAATTGTTTAGTACGCAGAACCAGGCACTGTTAGGCTGCGGTGCTGGCTGCGTGCAAGTTTACAAGTACCGTGCGAGCTGCAGGCAGGACACCGTACAGCAACGCACTGGCACAGGAAAAAATTGTTTAGTACGCAGAACCAGGCACTGTTAGGCTGCGGTGCTGGCTGCGTGCAAGTTTACAAGTACCGTGCGAGCTGCAGGCAGGACACCGTACAGCAACGCACTGGCACAGGAAAAAATTGTTTAGTACGCAGAACCAGGCACGTTAGGCTGCGGTGCTGGCTGCGTGCAAGTTTACAAGTACCGTGCGAGCTGCAGGCAGGACACCGTACAGCAACGCACTGGCACAGGAAAAAATTGTTTAGTACGCAGAACCAGGCACTGTTAGGCTGCGGTGCTGGCTGCGTGCAAGTTTACAAGTACCGTGCGAGCTGCAGGCAGGACACCGTACAGCAACGCACTGGCACAGGAAAAAATTGTTTAGTACGCAGAACCAGGCACTGTTAGGCTGCGGTGCTGGCTGCGTGCAAGTTTACAAGTACCGTGCGAGCTGCAGGCAGGACACCGTACAGCAACGCACTGGCACAGGAAAAAATTGTTTAGTACGCAGAACCAGGCACCGTTAGGCTGCGGTGCTGGCTGCGTGCAAGTTTACAAGTACCGTGCGAGCTGCAGGCAGGACACCGTACAGCAACGCACTGGCACAGGAAAAAATTTTTAGTACGCAGAACCAGGCACTGTTAGGCTGCGGTGCTGGCTGCGTGCAAGTTTACAAGTACCGTGCGAGCTGCAGCAGGACACCGTACAGCAACGCACTGGCACAGGAAAAAATTTTTTAGTACGCAGAACCAGGCACCGTTAGGCTGCGGTGCTGGCTGCGTGCAAGTTTACAAGTACCGTGCGAGCTGCTAGCAGGACACCGTACAGCAACGCACTGGCACAGGAAAAAATTGTTTAGTACGCAGAACCAGGCACTGTTAGGCTGCGGTGCTGGCTGCGTGCAAGTTTACAAGTACCGTGCGAGCTGCAGGCAGGACACCGTACAGCAACGCACTGGCACAAGAAAAAATTGTTTAGTACGCAGAACCAGGCACTGTTAGGCTGCGGTGCTGGCTGCGTGCAAGTTTACAAGTACCGTGCGAGCTGCAGGCAGGACACCGTACAGCAACGCACTGGCACAGGAAATTTTTTGTGGAAAAATGGCACCAAAATTATTTGGTAGACTAGTGCCAAAAATAAGAAAAAGCTTAGGATTACAGCTCTGCGGAAAGCTGGGTGAACTAAGCTCTGAGGATGGTGCTGGATTCACTGTAAGGCTGCTCCTATCTCCCCTTCCTTACAGTCCTGTACAGCAATCCTCCGTCCTGGTAGTTCTGAAAAGAACTTTTGGGTTATGTGTGAGGAATCTTGACTCCTACACTCCGTCCTGTTAGTTCTGAAAAGAACTTTTGGGTTATATGTGACTCCTACACTGCCTAACTGTCCCTAGATCTGCTCCAAGTCTCCCTGCACTAGGTCAGCTCTTCTCAGGAATGTGCCCAAAATGGCGGGGGCAAGCCTTATATACTGCCTTGCCTGTCATAGATGACATAGGCATCACGATGGACAGCAGCCAATCATAGTCCTGACACAACCAAAGCTGCTATGGCATTACTGACTATGATTGGCTAAGATGCTTGTCCTTCTTCACAAGTTTTCTGACCTAACACGCAATGCTGACTAGTAACATAAAAGATTCTGGATTCGCGAGTCCCGAATAGAGAATACAGGACTCGGAATCGCAGACTCGCTAGGATTCGGACTCGTAGACTCGCTCAGACTCGCTGCTGTTTGGGGAGATTCAAGCTATATAGCGATGTGATAGAGCGAGTCTAGCGAGTCTAGCGAGTGAGATAAAATAAACTCTGACAAAACATTGACTTGCATTGGACTCGTTACTGAGCGAGTATTCGCTAAAAGACTCGCCGATTACCGAGTCCAGCGAGTCCCTTAAGAATCGCCGAGTAACGAGTCCTAGCGAGTAGACTCGCTCATCCCTACTAAAATGCAAAGAAAGAGTGTACAGTGCTAGACAAGATCTGCATAAGAACTGTATCCATGTATGGCACAGATGTCTTACACACAGAGACCCAGAAGCAGTAAAGAAGCTAGGTCAACTAGCAAATGGTGTTGAAATCAAGCAATGTAGTCAATTGATGAAGTGCACTATCTGCATATTTGCTGCATATTTTTACGCATGTGGTCTTGCAGTTTTTGTAGCCAAAACCAGGAGTGGCTGATTAAAACCAGGAGTGGGTGACTACAGTGGCGTAACGATCACGGTCGCAGGGGTCGCGGGTGCGATGGGGCCCGGAGCTATAAGGGGCCCGCGCCGCCAGCCGCCTCCTGCGCCCGCTGATCACAGCGCCGGGTGCCGGCTTCACATGAATGTGCATGCCGGAGGATACACATCCCTGTGACAGCGCGGCAGTAGGGCCCATGTGTCAGGGAGAGGAGGGGAGGGAGAGCCTCCTGCTTCCTGCTGCTGCTCCTGCCCCTCTCCTCCTCTGACCTGCTGGCTTCCTGGCCTGCGCTCTACTGTGCTGCCTCCTCCCACTTCATGCTTGATGCACAGTGGAACGCAGGCCGGCGGCACCTCTCCCTCCTTCTCCTGAGGCTTGAATCCTCAGATCCTGCAAGAGGAGCCTGCCGGAGCAGCAAGGGAGCCAGGGGAAGTAAGTAAAGTAAGGAGGTGGTCATGGGGCTGCACATAATACTGCCCTATGTGGGATAAAAGGCTGCACATAATACTGCCCTATGTGGGATAAAAGGCTGCACATAATACTGCCCTATGTGGGATAAAAGGCTGCACAAAATACTGCACTATGTGGGATAAAAGGCTGCACATAATACTGCCCTATGTGGGATAAAAGGCTGCACATAATACTGCCCTAGGCTGCAATATACTATATGGAGAGGCTATGAGGCTGCATTATACTATATGGAGGGGTGTGAGGCTGCATTATATTATATGGAGCGGATATGATGCTGTATTATACTATATGGAGAAGTTATGAGGCTGCATTATGCTATATGGAGAGGATATGAGGCTGCATTATACCATATGGGGAAGTTTTGAGGCTGCATTATACTATATGGAGAGGCTATGCGGCTGCATTATACTATATGGAGAGGCTATGAGGCTGCATTATACTATATGGAGGGGTGTGAGGCTGCATTATATTATAGGGAGCGGATATGAGGCTGTATTATACTATATGGAGAAGTTATGAGGCTGCATTATGCTATATGGAGAGGATATGAGGCTGCATTATACCATATGAGGAAGTTATGAGGCTGCATTATACTATATGAAGAGGCTATGAGGCTGCATTATACTATATGGATAGGCTATGAGGCTGCATTATACTATATGGAGGGGTGTGAGGCTGCATTATATTATATGGAGCAGATATGAGGCTGTATTATACTATATGGAGAAGTTATGAGGCTGCATTATGCTATATGGAGAGGCTATGAAGCTGCATTATATTATATGGAAAAGATATGAGACTGCATTATGCTATATGGAGAGGTTATGAGGCTGTAATATGATATATTGAGGGATGTGAGGCTGCATTATATTATATGGAGGATAATGGAGGTTCATTATAATAATTTAATGACTATGGGGCCTCCCTTATGAATGGAGGACTAAGTGATGCATTATAATACATGGAGGACTATGGGATGCATTATAATACATAGAGGACTATGGGGTACATTGTAATATAAGGAGGAATATGGGGATGCATTATAATAATTGAACGACTATGACGGGAGGAGGTGGACCATATAAACCAGGATGGGGGACATATATACCACGATAAGGAGGAGGACCATATATAGCAGGATGAGGGACATTAATACATAATGAATGGGGAGAGGGGTCAATTTGTGAGTCTTTATAGGATTTAGAACATTACATGAGGCCCATACATTTCATCAACATGTGGAGGAGGGGGGGGGGCAGGTCTAAATTTTGCATCGGGGCCTGCCAGACTCTGGTTACGCCACTGGGTGACTGAATACATAAGTGGAGTACTTGTTTCTATTAGACTTTTCCTCCGATTGTTCCACTCCTGGTTTTGGCTACAAAAACTGCAACAGCACTCGCATAAAAATACGCAGCAAATACGCAGCGTGTGAACGCTCCCTTAAAGGGAAAATGTCCAGAAAATCCTTTCCTAAAGTAAGCAGCACTAGATCTGCACAGCCACTGGATTTGATACACACAGATGTTTGTGGTCCAATGAGTGTTCAAACTCCAAGCAAGAAGAGATATTTTCTCACATTTACTGATGACTACTTCAGATATGCAGCCGCCTACCTGCTTCACAGTAAGGATGAAGTTCCACAGAAACTTGAAGAATTTCTTGCCGTAGTGTTCAATAAATTTGTAAGAATATCAAAAACTCTGCGTGCAGATAATGGTACTGAGTATACAAGTAGTAAGGTGCAAACCGTTTTGAAAAAGAATGGAATAGTGTTCCAAATTACCATTCCATACAACCCAGGACAGAATGGCATTGCAGAGAGAAAGAGACGCACTTTCTGTGAAAGTGGAAGAAGTATGTTATTTGATGCCAATCTACCTACAACATATTGGGGAGAAGCCATCATGACAGCTTGCTATCTTCAAAACAGACTGCCAGGCAAAGCCAAAAAAAAAATCCATATGAGCTATGGAACTGTGAGAAGCCTAACCTGAAGCACCTCAGGATATTTGGATGCAAAGCCTTTCTGTATGTTCCCAAAGAAAAACGTTCCAGGTGGGAATCACATGCAAAGCAAGGAGTCTTGGTGGGCTATTGCGAAATTCAAAAGGGATACAGAATCCTGCACTAACACAGTAACAATAAGCAGAGATGTAGTGATTGATGAGAACTCTATTTCGCTCAAATTTCATGACGTTACACAAGTCATTTAAGCAAAGGAACAAAAAGAAGAACCTCAGTCACCAAACCTAGACACTGAAAAAGAAAACAGTGAAGTCTGGATAAGCTCTGAAGCCAGCAAAGAAGAAACAGAAGAATCAAGTCAACCTCCAGTGAGGAGATCAGAAAGACCAAACAAAGGTATCCCAGCTAGATGCCTTTCTTATAGGGTCACAACACTTCCTGAATCAGAGCCACAGTCGTGGCAAGGAAAATAGAGCCCTCAGAAGCCAAAGATTCGTCAAAGCTCCAGCAATGAGAATTACAGACAAGCAGTGGGGGCACTTCTGTCTATAAGGACAACTAAGGATGTATTGGACTTGCCAGAAGTGAGAAGATCAGTGCAAGGAATAAGCACATCGACATTAAGCATCACCATTTACGTTACTTAGTGGAATGTGATGTAGTAAAGTTTGTTTATTGCGAGTCCGACAAGATGTTAGAAGATGGTATGACAAAACCATTGCCAAGAGCCAAGTTTTAGGACTTCAGAACCGCAATGGGACTAATAGGATAAGTACTTGTTGAGTGGGGGTGTTGGAATATGTTTAGTGCAACAACTTCAATTCTGTATGTGTAAGTGTTGTATTGCTTGATTTGTGCATTGTCAGTAAAGTTAGTTTAAAAAAAAAAAAGAGGAACACTCCCAGAGGCTCACACACAGGAAATACCATGTGACTGTAAACAATTTCCTGTGTCTGTGCACGGGAAGAGAAGCACAGCAGCTTGCTGATGCTCCAAAGGGACATTTAAAGGGAACCAACCACCTCAGATGACGACTATAAGCAGTTAATACATGTCCCTGCACCCTACCTACACCGTTCCAGCTATGTTTTTGCTAAGAATATTGATAAATGCAAACCGAAATATACACTTTGTAAACTTACATTCCTGCGTACTTGAGGGCGTCTCCCTGTGTGTGCTGGCACTTGTGAGCTGTGCTCGTCATGCCTGCTCTCCCCCTCCCTTATGCACGCCCCCTCTCAGCCTGCTATACTGTGTGAGGCTGATTGCGTCATAAAGGGGCGGGGCTAAATCGCGGCATCCCGTAGCCCCACCCCCTTTATGACGCAATCAGCCTCACACAGTATAGCAGGCTGAGAGGGGGCGTGCATAAGGGAGGGGGAGAGCAGGCATGACGAGCACAGCTCACAAGTGCCAGCACACACAGAGAGACGCCCTCAAGTACGCAGGAATGTAAGTTTACAAAGTGTATATTTCGGTTTGCATTTATCAATATTCTTAGCAAAAACATAGCTGGAACGGTGTAGGTAGGGTGCAGGGACATGTATTAACTGCTTATAGTCGTCATCTGAGGTGGTTGGTTCCCTTTAAGATGAATATGCCTTTTTCCACAAAGCCCTTCATAACTGCACCTGTGTGTTGCTAAGTTCTGTTGTCAACATGCTTTCAGTGTATCCTGAATGATCCGCTGACAACATACTCCACAAAACTGATAGTGGACCCACCTGTGTGTGGCAGGGCATATCATTGATGGGATCGCTTGCTTGAGCTCTGAGTTTATACGGCCCAGTAGGCCTAAACAGGTCACTGACTTTTCCTCTCTAGTTTTTCCTGTAATACTCCATAAAAGCTATAGTTGCTGAGCAATGTTTAACCTTGAAATGCTAGGCCAGGTCCTGTTTCAGACCCTGTGCCATGCAGGCAGGCTGGGTCCCCTTGCTGTGTGGTATATGATTTAAGAAAGGTGTGACATGCCTGTACCTGTCAAACGTCTGGAGAAAGTACCTCAAGGTCCGCACTGCTGCCGTATGGATACAGAAGACACCAGAAACAACGGAATGTCTGGATCAAGGTGATGACTTGGTTTATTATCCGACGCGTTTTAGAGCCACATACCGAGCTCCTTCCTCAGGGAACATCAAGATTATACTGAGCACAATCGTATTTAACAATGAGAAGGCGCCAAAAGATGATGCGGACATGATTTCAGTGACCTCAGCAAACAGGGAGGATCAATACATTACGTCACAATGTATACCCATTAGTCACATAGAAATACAATCATTAGGCATATGAATTTCTCCATAAGGCAGATATATCAAATACAAACATATAGTGTCAAACACATTAAAAATATTGTTTTTCAAAAATAGAATAAATATAAAATAAATGTCAAACATAGAGTGGGCTAGAACCCGCAAAATAAAAAACAGTGATCCATATCATGGATCTAATACAGTACGTGTTCTATCTGTTGTGCTAAACGTCCACATATTTAAAAAGGGGGAGGGAGAGGTGAAAAAATTGCATTAAAAATTGTATTAAAAATTGTGTTTTTAATATAAAATATCTAGATAAGAAGAATTAATAATCTATTATATAATTGTCTAAGGGTTTTTTGAGTGTGTCTGTCGCTGAAATCGCGCGCCACACAGAGGCAGCTCATTGGTTGCCGCCAAAGGCAGCGACCATGAGTGCAGACTATGCAAATAGGCGCGGGAATTCAAAGTTTGAATTTCGCGCCTACTTACAGCCCGTAACGCGTCACTGTCGCCGGGATACATGGTGGCTCTCCTCACAGCCCCCCCCCGGCTCCTCCTGCCCCTGCTCTCCACGGCACGACCACTCTTCCTGCCCCCCTCCGCTCCTCCTGCCCCCCTCCGCCACTCCTGCAACTCCCTGCGGCCCCCCCGCTCTTCCTGCCCCCTCCGCTCTTCCTGCCCCCCTCCACTGCTCCTGCCCCTCCTCCACTCACTGCGGCCCCCCTCCCTCTGCCACTCTGCTCCGCGCGGCCCCCCGCTCCCCCATGGTGATATTAAAAATAAAGAAAACCCTCAGTGAGGATACCTACCCTCCGCCGGCTCGCTTCACATCCTGCCTCTAGGACCTGGTGTGATGTCACAGTCACATGACTGGTTACCGCGGTAACCGGTCATGTGACTGTGACATCACACCAGGTCCTAGGATCAGAAGATACAGCTGGAGACGCCGGGGGACTCGTGGACAGGTGAGAATAGATGGTTTATTATTTTTTGTTCCGGAGGAGAGGGGAGAAGCAGGGAGCACCAGGGGAGAGGAGGGGCTAACACAGGAGAGAAGAGAAGACAGCAGGGGAAAAGAGGGGTTAACACAGGAAAGAAGCGGGGAGAGCAGAGGAGAAGAGGGGTTAACATAGGGGAAATGCGGGGAGGGCAGGGGAGAAGAGGCGTTAACACAGGGGAGAAGCAAGGAGAGCAGGGGAGAAGAGGGATTAACACCGGTGACAAGCGGGGTTAACACAGGGGAGAAGAGGGGTTAACACAGGGGAGAAGTGGGGTTAACACAGGGGAGAAGAGGGGTTAACACAGGCGAGAAGAGGGGTTAACACAGGGGAGAAGTGGGGAGAGCGGGGGAGAAGAGGGGTTAACACAGGGGAGAAGCGGAGAGAGCAGGGGAGAAGAGGGGTTAACACAGGGGAGAAGCGGGGTTAACACACGGGAGAAGAGTGGTTAACACAGGGGAGAAGAGGGGGAAACATAGGGGAGAAGTGGGGAGAGCAGGGGAGAAGAGGGGTTAACACAGAGGAGAAGCAGCAAGAGCAGGGGAGAAGAGGGGTTAACACAGGGGAGAAGCGGGGAGAGCAGGGCAGAAGAGGGGTTAACACAGGAGAGAAGCAGGGAGAGCAGGGGAGAAGAGGGGTTAACACAGGGGAGAAGCGGGGAGAGCGGGGGAGAAGAGGGGTTAACACAGGGGAGAAGCGGAGAGAGCAGGGGAGAAGAGGGGTTAACACAGGGGAGAAGCAGGGTTAACACAGGGGAGAAGAGTGGTTAACACAGGGGAGAAAAGGGGGAAACATAGGGGAGAAGCGGGGAGAGCAGGGAGAAGAGGGGTTAACACAGAGGAGAAGCAGCGAGAGCAGGGGAGAAGAGGGGTTAACACAGGGGAGAAGCGGGGAGAGCAGGGCAGAAGAGGGGTTAACACGGGGAGAGCACTGCAAGGCATGGGCTTTTACCAGGAGTATAGTACTGAGCCTAGAATGTATGGGCTCCTACTAGCAGTAAATTGAGCCACAATGTATGGGCTCCTACCAGGAGTATATTACTAAGCCTACAAGGTATTGGCACTTACCAGATGTATATTAGTGAACCCAGCAGATTGTATGTGCTCCAACTAGGAGCATATTACTGATCCTAGAATGTATTGGCTCCTATAAGGGATATATTACAGAGCCCAGCAGAATATATGGCCACCTACCAGGAATATATTGCTAATCCCAGGAAAATGTATGTATTCCTACCAGGAGTATGTACAAAACCCAACAAAACATATGGTCTCCTATCCGAGTATATCACTGATCCTAGAATGTATGGGCTTCAGCAAGGAGTACAATACTGAGCCAAGAATATATGGGCACCTACCAGGAGTATAATACTGAGCCTGCAAGGTATGGGCTCCTATAAGGAATATATTATTGAGCCCAGCAGAATGTATGGGTTCCTACCAGGAGTATTAGACTGGTATATAGGAGCCCATACATTCTAGGCTCAGTACTATACTCCTGGTAAAAGCCCATGCCTTGCAGGCTCAGTAGTTTAGTCCTGGTAGGAACTCATACATATTGCTGGGCTCAGTAATATATTTCTTTTAGGAGCCAATACATTCTAGGCTCATTAATATATTAATGGTGGGATCCCATAAATTCTAAGCTCAGTATTGTACTCATGGCAGAAGCCCATACATTCTAGGATCAGTAAAATACTCGTGGTAGGAGACCATACATTCTGCTGGGTTCAGTATAATACTCCTGGTAGGAACCCATACATTCTGCTGGGCTCAATAATATATTCCTTATAGGAGCCCATACCTTGCAGGCTCAGTATTATACTCCTGGTAGGTGCCCATATATTCTTGGCTCAGTATTGTACTCCTTGCTGGAGCCCATACATTCTAGGATCAGTGATATACTCGGATAGGAGACCATATGTTTTCTTGGGTTTTGTACATACTCCTGGTGGGAATACATACATTTTCCTGGGATTAGCAATATATTCCTGGTAGGTGGCCATATATTCTGCTGGGCTCAGTAATATATCCCTTATAGGAGCCAATACATTCTAGGATCAGTAATATGCTCCTAGTTGGAGCACATACAATCTGCTGGGTTCACTAATATACACCTGGTAAGTGCCAATACATTGTAGGCTTAGTAATATACTCCTGGTAGGAGCCCATACATTGTGGCTCAATTTACTGCTAGTAGGAGCCCATACATTCTAGGCTCAGTACTATACTCCTGGTAAAAGCCCATGCCTTGCAGGCTCAGTAGTTTACTCCTGGTAGGAACTCATACATTTTGCTGGGCTCAGTAATATATTCCTTTTAGGAGCCAATACATTCTAGGCTCATTATATTATTAATGGTGGGATCCCATAAATTCTAAGCTCAGTATTGTACTCATGGCAGAAGCCCATACATTCTAGGATCAGTAAAATACTCGTGGTAGGAGACCATACATTCTGCTGGGTTCAGTATAATACTCCTGGTAGGAACCCATACATTCTGCTGGGCTCAATAATATATTCCTTATAGGAGCCCATACCTTGCAGGCTCAGTATTATACTCCTGGTAGGTGCCCATATATTCTTGGCTCAGTATTGTACTCCTTGCTGAAGCCCATACATTCTAGGATCAGTGATATACTCGGATAGGAGACCATATGTTTTGTTGGGTTTTGTACATACTCCTGGTAGGAATACATACATTTTCCTGGGATTAGCAATATATTCCTGGTAGGTGGCCATATATTCTGCTGGGCTCAGTAATATATCCCTTATAGGAGCCAATACATTCTAGGATCAGTAATATGCTCCTAGTTGGAGCACATACAATCTGCTGGGTTCACTAATATACACCTGGTAAGTGCCAATACATTGTAGGCTTAGTAATATACTCCTGGTAGGAGCCCATACATTGTGGCTCAATTTACTGCTAGTAGGAGCCCATACATTCTAGGCTCAGTACTATACTCCTGATAAAAGCCCATGCCTTGCAGGCTCAGTAGTTTACTCCTGGTAGGAACTCATACATTTTGCTGGGCTCAGTAATATATTCCTTTTAGGAGCCAATACATTCTAGGCTCATTAATATATTAATGGTGGGATCCCATAAATTCTAAGCTCGGTATTGTACTCATGGCAGAAGCCCATACATTCTAGGATCAGTAAAATACTCGTGGTAGGAGACCACACATTCTGCTGGGTTCAGTATAATACTCCTGGTAGGAACCCATACATTCTGCTGGGCTCAATAATATATTCCTTATAGGAGCCCATACCTTGCAGGCTCAGTATTATACTCCTGGTAGGTGCCCATATATTCTTGGCTCAGTATTGTACTCCTTGCTGAAGCCCATACATTCTAGGATCAGTGATATTTTCGGATAGGAGACCATATGTTTTGTTGGGTTTTGTACATACTCCTGGTAGGAATACATACATTTTCCTGGGATTAGCAATATATTCCTGGTAGGTGGCCATATATTCTGCTGGGCTCAGTAATATATCCCTTATAGGAGCCAATACATTCTAGGATCAGTAATATGCTCCTAGTTGGAGCACATACAATCTGCTGGGTTCACTAATATACACCTGGTAAGTGCCAATACATTGTAGGCTTAGTAATATACTCCTGGTAGGAGCCCATACATTGTGGCTCAATTTACTGCTAGTAGGAGCCCATACATTCTAGGCTCAGTACTATACTCCTGATAAAAGCCCATGCCTTGCAGGCTCAGTAGTTTACTCCTGGTAGGAACTCATACATTTTGCTGGGCTCAGTAATATATTCCTTTTAGGAGCCAATACATTCTAGGCTCATTAATATATTAATGGTGGGATCCATAAATTCTAAGCTCAGTATTGTACTCATGGCAGAAGCCCATACATTCTAGGATCAGTAAAATACTCGTGGTAGGAGACCATACATTCTGCTGGGTTCAGTATAATACTCCTGGTAGGAACCCATACATTCTGCTGGGCTCAATAATATATCCTTATAGGAGCCATACCTGCAGGCTCAGTATTATACTCCTGGTAGGTGCCCATATATTCTTGGTCAGTATTGTACCCCCCCCCCCCCCCCCCCCCCCCCCCCCCCCCCCCCCCCCCCCCCCCCCCCCCCCCCCCCCCCCCCCCCCCCCCCCCCCCCCCCCCCCCCCCCCCCCCCCCCCCCCCCCCCCCCCCCCCCCCCTCCTTGCGGAGCCCATACATTCTAGGATCAGTGATATACTCGGATAGGAGACCATATGTTTTGTTGGGTTTTGTACATACTCCTGGTAGGAATACATACATTTTCCTGGGATTAGCAATATATTCCTGGTAGGTGGCCATATATTCTGCTGGGCTCAGTAATATATCCTTATAGGAGCCAATACATTCTAGGATCAGTAATATGCTCCTAGTTGGAGCACATACAATCTGCTGGGTTCACTAATATACACCTGGTAAGTGCCAATACATTGTAGGCTTAGTAATATACTCCTGGTAGGAGCCCATACATTGTGGCTCAATTTACTGCTAGTAGGAGCCCATAATTTCTAGGCTCAGTACTATACTCCCTTTGGTAAAAGCCATGCCTTGCAGGCTCAGTAGTTTACTCCTGGTAGGAACTCATACATTTTGCTGGGCTCAGTAATATATTCCTTTTAGGAGCCAATACATTCTAGGTCATTAATATATTAATGGTGGGATCCCATAAATTCTAAGCTCAGTATTGTACTCATGGCAGAAGCCCATACATTCTAGGATCAGTAAATACTCGTGGTAGGAGACCATACATTCTGCTGGGTTCAGTATAATACTCCTGGTAGGAACCCATACATTCTGCTGGGCTCAATAATATATTCCTTATAGGAGCCCATACCTTGCAGGCTCAGTATTATACTCCTGGTAGGTGCCCATATATTCTTGGCTCAGTAGTGTACTCCTTGCTGAAGCCCATACATTCTAGGATCAGTGATATACTCGGATAGGAGACCATATGTTTTGTTGGGTTTTGTACATACTCCTGGTAGGAATACATACATTTTCTGGGATTAGCAATATATTCCTGGTAGGTGGCCATATATTCTGCTGGGCTCAGTAATATATCCCTTATAGGAGCCAATACATTCTAGGATCAGTAATATGCTCCTAGTTGGAGCACATACAATCTGCTGGGTTCACTAATATACACCTGGTAAGTGCCAATACATTGTAGGCTTAGTAATATACTCCTGGTAGGAGCCCATACATTGTGGCTCAATTTACTGCTAGTAGGAGCCATACATTCTAGGCTAGTACTATACTCCTGGTAAAGCCCATGCCTTGCAGGTCAGTAGTTTAGTCCTGGTAGGAACTCATACATTTTGCTGGGCTCAGTAATATATTCCTTTTAGGAGCCAATACATTCTAGGCTCATTAATATATTAATGGTGGGATCCCATAAATTCTAAGCTCAGTATTGTACTCATGCAGAAGCCCATACATTCTAGGATCAGTAAAATACTCGTGGTAGGAGACCATACATTCTGCTGGGTTCAGTATAATACTCCTGGTAGGAACCCATTACATTCTGCTGGGCTCATAATATTTTCCTTATAGGAGCCCATACCTTGCAGGCTCAGTATTATACTCTGGTAGGTGCCCATATATTCTTGCTCAGTATTGTACTCCTTGCGAGCCATACATTCTAGGATCAGTGATATATCGGATAGGAGACCATATGTTTTGTTGGGTTTTGTACATACTCCTGGTAGGAATACATACATTTTCTGGGATTAGCAATATATTCTGGTAGGTGGCCCTATATTCTGCTGGGCTCAGTAATATATCCCTTATAGGAGCCAATACATTCTAGGATCAGTAATATGCTCCTAGTTGGAGCACATACAATCTGCTGGGTTCACTAATATACACCTGGTAAGTGCCAATACATTGTAGGCTTAGTAATATACTCCTGGTAGGAGCCCATACATTGTGGCTCAATTTACTGCTAGTAGGAGCCCATACATTCTAGGCTCAGTACTATACTCCTGGTAAAAGCCCATGCTCTGCAGGGCCTCAGTATAGTTTTACTTCTTAAGGTAGGAAACTTTCATACATTTTGCTCGGGACTTCAGTAATTTATTCTCTTTTAGGAGCCAATTACATTCTAGGTCATTAATATATTAATGGTGGGGATTCCGATAAATTCTAAGCTCAGTATTTGTACTCATGGCCAGAAGCCCTACATTCTAGGATCAGTAAAATACTCGTGGTAGGAGTACACCTCATTACATTCTGCTGGGTTCAGTTGTATAATAACTCCTGGTAGGAACCCATCACATACTGCTGGGCTTCAATAATATATTCCTGTATAGGAGCAGTGTGGAGCCCCAAGGGACGTAGGGGTACTCGCGGTACCGGGACCGGTACTGCGTGGGGATGCTCACGGGGGGCTTTGGTCCGGGAACAGTTGTCCCTGCGCTCAGCAGCAAGTAAAAGGGGAATATTTTAGTCATAGGGAGATTGTCAACGTGGTGACGCACACCCACTTGTGATGCGGCCATGTTAAGAATGGAGCGGTAGGGCACGCCCGCTGCTGGCAGAACCTTGCCGGGAGTGGTGATGTAGAGGGCAGCGGAAGGTGGTTATAGTTGCCAGTGGGGGGGAACGCTGATCCCACGGGCAGTAAAGGGTTAAAGTCTGTCGTGGGTTATAGATGGTGGGAGAAGAGGTTGGAGGCGGGGACACACAGTCACGTTTAGTTGTTACGTGAATTCCGGCTTCTTGTCCTGATGTGCAGAGCTGTAAAGGCTGTGGATCTGCAGGGGGAATGGTCTTGTGGTGATATCTTGGAGCAAAGGTCGTAATCAATACCCAGGATCGCAAGTTGTATTCCAAGATTTATCTGATGATATTAATTGCAGATTTATAGTCCACGGGTCTGTAATGGAGCTGGGCTCTCTCCCCACACCCTGTCCCAGGTCGTTGGCCTCCTTGTGCTGGCAATGTTTGTGTGTGTCCTGAGCTGCTGCTTCCAATGCTAAGCTTGACTGGGGATTCTCCATACACGTCATCTCTACTGTTTGATGCTACCGGTACCACTTGGCTCTAGGCCAAACTTAGGGTCTCTATGCTGCACTGACCCTCCGTGTTGCTTCACTCTGTACTAGGGGGTATCTAGAGACTCCCGCTGTTCCTGGTTTCGCTTGTGCTGTGGGTGCCAGACACAGTACCGGATCCGGTGTAGTTCTCTCTGTGTCCTGCTGGTACTTCTGGGCAATTGAAGGTATCACTATTCGCTCCCAAGACTATTTCTCTGTCTTTTCGTTCTCCTTTTCCCTCCTGACCCTTGAGAGGTCTGCACTGAGCATAACTCTGCCTCGTGTCCTCTTCTCTCAGCCCGCTGCCGAGCTGAACTCCGCTCTCCTCAGTGGACAAGAGTAATATAAGGGAGCAGGAGGTGTCCCTCTGCTGCCCAGAGGTAGTTAGTGTTTGCTCTCAGTGTGTAGTGGGGGAGAGAACCCATGTTAATGTTTTTGTGGAACATTAACCCATGGGGTGCCACATTCCCCTTAGATTAAAACAGTTACTCCGGACTCGACTAGAAATAAACCAAGGTAAACAACATATCTAAACACAATTAATATATGACATAGACATACAATATGACATAGAATAAAAATGAAAAGTACAAAAATCAAGTAGAATGTGAAAAAGAGTTCGAAGAACGTCAGAAAAAGCAGTCTTATCCAGAGGTTTCTAGTTATTGCCTCCGGGTGAGAATATATACAAGAAAAGTTTTGTCCACAACCTAGTCCGTTAGGGTTATATATGGTCCATAAGTAAATAAGGAGTTTGCACAAAAAGTTCTTACAGGATAGATCTCTGTAGGTACTGGGCTTTTTTTTAACGTTTATGCTCATACTATGTCCACTGAATTCAACTAATATTCAAACAACATATTTACATGTATACATTTTATCTGTATTTTATTATTTGTTACCTAGCCGGTAACTGACCTTGGGTTATACGCTCTGACTGCGTACATGTTGGTGGAGTTAGTATGAAAGTGGTGAGTGGTCGTAGAATGCATATTTGGAGGTGCTTGTGTTATGGCAGATGGCGTGGTCTGATGCAGGACTGGCAAGTGTAACTGGGACCAGGAATTTGTTCTTTCCTCTGTTCGGATTTACTTCCAGTTCTTCAAAGTCTTGGGGTCTTCATTCTGGTTAGACACGGCTTCTGGTTATACACGGGTTCTGGGTACAACAGGTTTCTGGTTTTGAGTCATCATTGAGGGATGCTATCATGGGTACGACAAATGCTCCATGGTAATTTTGGCATGTTTTAGGAAAATTTCCTCAGTACCGTGTGGTAAATACTTCTTCTTTTTCTTTCTCGCTTGAATAGGTTGGACCTGTCGGGTTCTATTGACTATAAGGTGGTCTAGGTTCCTGGTTTCTCAGGCACACAATTTAAGTTGATGTCCTCACGAGATACGACTTGGTGAAGTTTCTTCCTTCATCTCTTGGCTTATCAATTAGGTTTTAACATTGTCTTGAGTTAAGTGGTAAGACTGTGTATGGGTACGGTTTCCCACTGATTATCCAGTTTGTTTGTACGTCTCTTTCTCTTGAGAACTTGGATCACCCTTCTGTATTGGTATTGCTCTCTGAGCCATGTTTATTAAAGGTCTCTCTTGTCTTGCTCATTGCTTGTTGTGACGTGTTTCTCTCTTCACATTCTGTTGCGCAGACTTGTTGGTTATGACTGTTTCTGACGTTTGGTATCCCAATCTGTTTCTTCCCAATTCCTGTATCTAGGCTTTTCAATTCCCATTCGAGATCAATTGGTAGCCTGACCGGTCTTGAAACGCATAAAGATAAGCTGGAGTTGCAGTTTGTAGAACTCACAGGGGACATGGTTGTATAAGTCTACCAAATCAGGTAATTTATTGGGCCACTGGTTTCTTTCTGATTCCGGTAAGGTCTTTAACAGTTCGATTACGATATGTTTCATTTCCTCGCAGAGGACCATATGTTTGGGAGAAGATACGTTGTTGTGCGAATCTTCGTGCAACCGTTACATATTGCAGACATTCCTCTGAATAGTTCTGATTCGAAAGTGGACCTTGGTCTGCAAGGATTGTTCTGGGTTAACCATGTGGTCTTACAGAAATGCGTCTGGAATGCTTTTGCTGCCGGTGTCTTTGCTGTCAGTCTTTGGAACTGGTACCACCACTAAGATAGCGTGAGTAGATGGTCCACGGATGGTTAGGCATAGACATAGACTGACCGGTGGTGACTAACTATGACGTGATCTAATGCGACTAGTTCAAGAGGCATGCTTGGTTTATGTATTGGTTGAAGTGGAGGCTTTTGTAGATCTTTCTTCTGAGGTTGCATGCGGCAACATCTTTGCACCATAGTTCAATGGATCCTCTATGCCAACACAATAGAATCTAGTCCTCTAGGATTTGCTTATAACTTCTTCCATGTCCGAAATGAACTGCGTTCGTCATGATAAGCCTCTAAGACCATTGGTGTGTCTCGCTTGGGGCACGATTATCATGCCCAGACCAGTTCATGGTCTTGGGATTGGTAAATCGAGCTATCAGAGGCTTCCCTTGATGCAGGAACAACTTGCCTTTATCCCTTCCATAGCTGTTATAGCTTTCAGCTGGGCATTCTCGTCCAGGGTGTGCATGTTGTTGCGTAAGCAGTTTCTTTTACTAGCTTCACGGCTGGATCTGTATCTTGAGCTTCGGGCCCATCCTCGTGCTGTCGCCTTAACGGAAGGTTTAAGGTTTGATTTCCTGTTTCTTTGGTAGATGCCGGGTCGATAATCTTCTACCCTTGTGATACGATGAAAGCCGGGGAGTTCAATCTCTTCCTACTCTTCCGGGTTCCTCTTCCACGTCTTTCAGGTGCGGCATCCGGGGATAAGGCATCTGCGTTCCATTCTTGGGCCTGCCCGATATTTGATGACAAAGTTGTAGTTGATGACCGGGCTATCTCGCTGCTCCAAAGCACTAATTTGGCTTGTGTCCAGTGTGGTCAAAGGGTTGTTATCCGTGTAGTTTCGTAGATGGTAAGGTGAATTCTGCACCTGCTAAGTAATGTTTAAAGCGTAATGTTAATGAATGAAACATAACACTCACTCCTGCATTACAATGCCTAGTAGAAAATTCTACTGCTAGTAGCTCTAACTTGAGGAGCTGTAGTTCTCGGGATGTTCGCTATTAGGCCGGGAGCTTTCCTGCTTGCAAAGGCAATAAGACTCGTTCTTTGCCTCCTTGCTTCTGACGAACAAATACGCTCCTTAGTCCCACGTTGCTGGCTCGTTAAAGAATGAATGGTTGATGGTAATCAGGATATGCAGGATCTCTTCTCCCGTCAGCGCACTTTTTAGCTGAATGAAGGAATTTTCTCTTTCTTATCCCACTCATGCCAGGGAATTACAGTTTGAAGATCTTCATGGACCGCGTCCGTTACCAGATTGTCTTGCAGAAGGAGCTGGATTAGCCTTGTTGAATCATCGGAAAATCTTCTATACATAGCCTTCCAGGCCAGAAATTGCCGCTACTTCTTTTAGCATTCGCTAGGTCTTGGCCATCCCTTATTGCTGTGACTTTTATCAGGTTCCGGTGCTACTCCCTCTGAACTCACGACATGATCCCAGTACTGTTCTTTGGTTTGAGAAGGGTGACACTTGATGGCTGATTTTCATGCCATATTTCGATAAAGCTTCGAACAACTTATGCCAGGTCTGGTAGATGCTGCTCGTACGTCTTCGAATATTACTATGAGTCATATAGGTACAGGAGGAGACAGTCTCAAAGTTTGTCTTGTGTCCTAGGCAGCTCATCCATCTCCAGACGTTGGAAGGTCCGGGTGCGTGTGCATGAGTCCCGAACGGCATACTCAATTGAACTCACAGAGGCCCATCGGCGTAGTAAACGCTGTTCTTCTCCTTGTCGGCCTCGGCCACCAGGAGAACCTGCCAGTCCCACTAGTCAGATCAAGGGTGAAAAAGTAGTTAGCAGATTTTAATTGCAGTAATGACTCCTCAATCCTAGGTTATGGAGTATGCGTCCCGTATGTGTAATGTGGTTAATCTGCCAGGTAGTCTATGCACATGTCTCATGTCTCCATCCTTCTTGTTTTGTACTACACTGAGCGTGCTGCCCAGGGGCTACGCAAAAACTGTCTCTTATTACCCCTGCGGATTTCATTTCTCTGAGCATGTCTTTGGTGGTTTGGTATTGAGATGGTGTAAGGGTCTAGATACCTCTTTCTTTTATAGTGTTGATGGTTAACTGTGGGGTATTAGTGTTGCTCTTCACCTCTTGATCCTGCCCAAGTCTAACGGGTGTGTTAGCTGAATTCTGCTAAAATTCTCTTTCAGACTACCCCGGATACTCCATGCTGTGATCGGGGGGAGGTGTAGAACTAGGTACCTACATGTAGGCTTGTTGGCACCAATCCTCACAGCTTTCTACTCATGAGCCATTGTCATGCGCCCTGGCTTGACGGGTTCAGGGTCGGCGCAGGCGGTGATGTTGTTGTTATCAACCGTGTACAGCTCTAGCCTCGGTAGCTTACTTTGGTAATGTGACCTCATCTGCTCGAGTTCAATTTGGCGTAACTGGCACTCTTCCCCTGTGTACGTCAATCACTCCTCTAGCAAGTCGAGTATGGTCGGTCTACTGTCTGAGTACACGGGTTCTACTCAGGGCCTGGTATCTTGCCCTTTTAATGCCTATTGCGGCTCTGCCACACCAACCATTTCCAGTTTTGGAGGAATTACAATAGTATTGGGTCACTTACTACTGACATGCCGATATCAACTCCGGAGACTTTATACCTGCTGCTTCAACATCAGGGCTTTGATCTCTTTGTGCAGAAGCCTCTGTTGTCCAGTTCCCCGGGATCTCGGCGATTTGCTCCCCAAAAAACTTCCTTGGGAAAAACATTTTCAATACATTCATTCCTCCCCCCCCCCGGGTTTCAGGGCCCCCGGTCGACATTACGTTTATAATACCCTTTTTCGCAATTCCCCTTTTCCCAAACCTAATACATCTCTCAAAAAACCCAACTTTTGGGTATCATAAAATCCATTACCCCACACAAAAAATTAACCCCATCGGGCCCGGCATTAGTAAGTCTAACAGCCCTTTTCCCTTTTATATAAAAAAATTGGGGGAGGATTTTTTTTGGGTTTCCGGTACCAAAAAGGGGACTAAAGGGGATCCTTTCCAACACAATGGGGACACCGGCTTTCCCCCAAAAAATTTGTCATACCAGGGGTGGCCTTGGCGTTCATTCCGGGGGAGCGGCCCGCCGCCCAGGGTTCATCGTTTAAAGGACAAATTCGAGCAAAATGACCTGGTTTTTTGGCAACGGCGGCAGACGGGCTTTTCCCTGGGGTTTGGGGGGGGATCACTGGGTCGTCCTCTTGCTGCTGGGTATTTCGGGCCTCACCACGGGAAAAACCTCTTGCTTTGGGGGCCCCAAATCGTTTTTGGGGTGCAGGGGGTTTTTTTCTCGCATTCCCCTTTTTTTACCTTGGCCCTGGGGGACACGTGTCTGTCAGGGTCTACTTTTGGTTGATGGCTGCATTTGAGATTTATCCCCGGCCCTTTCCCGCCAAATCGTTGACAGGCAGATGTCAAAGGCGCTTTCCGCCTGCTGAGGGGCGCTGCGGTCAACACAGATTTAAAATTTCCCCCTTGGGGGTTCCCTGCTGCAAAGGGGAACCCCCACCCTTCAGCTCGTAAATTCAGTCAGGGTTTTTCACAGACCATGCTTTTAAAAATCCCGATGGGAAGGGCAATGGAGGCCCTCTAAATACCCTTTTATCCCGCCCCCCGGGGGGAAAGCAGGTTCTGCCCGCTTAAGGGTTGTTTCTTCCTGCAAGTTCAAGGGGCCCAAAACTCTGGCACTCTGTTTAGGTTTCTGGTTTGGGATGCAAAGAAAAACCCCCTCTTAGCCCGGGAAACGCAGCAATTCAAAAGTTGCTTTCAGGCCCGGTGCAGATGCTCCACAGTGTCCTTTTTTTGGGCCAGCCAGGGGCCCAACCCCCCCCCCGTGCATTGCCGTTAAAATGTTTCCCCTTACATTCCTACACCCTTTGGGTTTGTAGGGGTTACATCCATAGTACTCTTTAATCTTTTGCTAAAGTCTTTTTAAAAAAATTAGGCCCCACCGGGGTATTGGGGCACCACCCTTGCCCCTGGAGTAACGGGTCCCGGAAAGGGGGTTAGGATGCTTTTTCCTTTCGCCGCTCCCCCCGGACGTAATGGCGGGCCCCCCCGCGCAGCTCCAAACGGCCCACTCCGCGCCGTCTTGTGCTGGGGGCCCGCGACATCTTAAAGGGGCCCCTTAAATTATTTTGGCCCCCGTCTTGCTTTTTCCCTTCCCCGGGGTCTCTTTTGGGGGGTTCCCCCGGGGGGGAGCAGGGATCTCCTCCCCCCCCGGGTGTCTCACACCCAAAGAGGAGGCCCGGGGTTCCGGGGCCAAATGCGGGTTTCCCCCCCTTAAATTTTCCCCCGCGCCGCGCGCTCCAAAATGGGGATTCCCCAAAAAATACATTAATGGCGCCCCAGGGTCCCAAAATTTTTTTGGACCCCGGGGAGATCCTGTTCCCTGACCCAGGTTGTGGAGCCCCAAGGGACGTTTGGGGTACTCCCGGGGGCCCGGAAACCCCGGCTGGGCGGGGGATGTCAGGGGGGCTTTTGGGGGGGAAACCCTTTTCCCGGTTTTAGCCCCAATAAAAAAGGGGGGTATTTACAAGGGAGATTGTCAGGTGCGCCACCCCTTTTTGCGGCCAGTAAAGGGGGCCGGCCCCCTGAGAACCTCCCCCGGGGGGGGATTTTGAGGGGGAAAAGGAGGGGGGATAGTTCCGGGGGGGGAATGTAAACCCCCGGGGCAGTAAAGGGTTTTTAAAATCTATTGGGGGTTATAGATGGTGGGAAAAGTTTGGGGGACACACACTCAAAGTTTTTTTGATTTCTGAAAATTTCCCCTTTTTTTTCCCGATGCTGCCCGAGCTTTTGGCTGGATCTGCAGGGAGGGAAAAGTTCTGTGTGAATGGACCCAAAAGGGTAAAAAAAATACACGACTCCCCAAAATTGGGTTTTTCCCAAAAATTTATTTTTTTAATTATTGCAGATTATAGTCCACGGGGGGTTGAAAGGAGCTGGGTCTCTCCCCCACCTTCCCGGGTCTTGGGGCCCCTTTTTGCTGCCTGTGTGGGTCCTGAGCGCTGCTTCAAGCTAAGCTGCGGGGTTCCTCACGTCTCCCCTCTGTTTGCTTTCTGGACCACTTTTGGGGGGCCCAAAATTGGGTCCCTATCCTGACTGACCCCGTGTTGCTTCACTCTGGTACTGGGGGGAAAAAAAGAGATCCCGCTGTTCCCGGATTCGCTGTGCTGTGGGGCCAGAAAAAAGTTCCCCGGGTCCGGTTTTCGGGGCCCCTGGGCGTTTCTGGGGCAAGTAAAGTATCACTCCAGCTCCCAAAACGAAATTCCCCCTGTTTTTCTTTTCCCTTTTTTCCCTTTACCCTTGGGTAGGTTTTTCCCCTGAGTAACTTTGTCTGTTCCTCTTTCAGGGCCCCGCTCCAGCTGAACCCCCGCTTCCCCTTTATGGACAAAGTTAAAAAGGGGGGAGGGGTTCCCCCTGCTCCCAGAGGTGGTAGTGTTTGTCAGTGTGTATGGGGGGGGGGGGGGAACCCATTAATTTTTTTTGTGGGACATTAACCCCTGGAATGCCACAAAACCCATCCCTTTCAGGTCAGTATTATTTCTCCCCCTAGGTGCCCAATATTTTTGGCTCAGATTTTCTTTTCCTTTTTGAAGCCCCAAAAATTTCTAGGAAAACAGTGATATACTCGGATTTGGGGACCCCAATTTTTTTGGGTTTGGGGTTTTTTACTACTCCTGGTGGGGAAAAAATACATTTTCCTGGGGAAAATTAGCAATATATTCCTGGTAGGTGGCCCCTATATTCTGCTGGGCTCAGTATATATCCCTATAGGGGCCAATAAATTTTAGGATAGTAATTGCTCCTGTTGGGAAGCACATACAAACTGCTGGGGGGTTTATAATATTCACCTGGGGAAAGTGCCAATACTTGTTTTTCTTAGTAATTTACTCTGGTAGGAGCCCCCAATTGTGGCTCAATTTACTTTCTGTAGGAGCCCTACTTCTAGGCTCAGTACTATATCCTGGTAAAAGCATGCCTTGCAGGCTCAGTGTTTTATCCTGGGAGGAACTCTTTCAAATTTTTATGGGCCCTCAGTAATTTTTCCTTTTAGGACCCATACATTTAGGCTATAATTATTATGGTGGGATCCCATAATTCTAAGCTCAGTATTGTATCATGGCAAAGCCTTTCATTCTTGATCAGTAAAATCTCGTGGTAAGGAGAAAATACATTCTGTGGGTTCAGTATAATAAATCCTGGTAGGAACCCATTTCATTCTCTGGGCCAATAATATATTCCTTATAGGAGCCCATACATTGGCAGGTCAGTATTATATCCTGTAGGTGCCCATATATTCTTGCTCAGTTTTTGTACTCCTTGTAAAGGCCAACATTCTAGGATCAGTGATATCTCGGATAGGAGACCATATATTTTGTTGGGTTTTTTTACATACTTAGGTAGGGAAAACATTTTCTTTTTTCCCGGGATTTTGCCCCTTTTTATTCCTGGTTGGTGGCCTATATTCTGCTGGGTCAAATAATATATCCTTATAGGGGGCCAATTTCATTCTAGATCAGTAATATGCTCCTAGTGGAGCACATAAATCTGCTGGGTTCACTAAATACACGGTAAGTGCCCAAATTCATTGTAGGCTAGTAAAATATTTCCCGGGGGAGGAGCCCCTACATTGTGCTCAATTTAGGTAGTAGAGACATACCCTTCTAGGTCATACTATACTCCTGGTAAAAACCCATGCTTCCAGCTCAGTTAGTTTACTCCTGGTGGAACCCTAAATTTTGCTGGGCCACAGTAATTATTCCTTTTAGGAAAAAAATACATTCTAGGTCATAATATAATAAGGTGGGATCCCTAAAATTCTAGTCAGTATTGTACTATGGCAAAGCCCCCTAATTCTAGGATCAGTAAAAAACTCGTGGTAGGAGAACTTCATTTTTGTGGGTTCAGTATTATACTCCGTTGGACCCATACATTCTTTGGCTCAATAATTATTTTATAGGAGCCCATACTTTCAGGCTCAGATTATACTCTGGGGGGTGCCCTTTTATTCTTGTCAGTATTGTTTTCCCTTTATGAGCCCTTCATTTTAGGATCAGTGTATCTCGGGTGAAGGAGACATATTTTTTGTTGGGTTTTGTACTACTCTGGGAGGAATACATACATTTTCCTGGGATTCAATATTTCCTGGTAGGTGGCCATATATTCTGCTGGGCTCAGTAATATATCCCCTATGGGGCCAATTCAAATTTAGGATCAGTAATATGCTCCTAGTTGGAGCAATACAATCTGCTGGGTTCACTAATATACACTGGTAAGTGCCAAACATTGTGGGTTAGTAATATACTCCTGGTAGGAGCCCATTATTGTGCTCAAAAAAACTGTAGTAGGAGCCATTCATTTAGCCCCCGTACTATACTTCTGGTAAAAGCATGCCTTGCAGGCCCGTGTTTTTCCTGGTAGGAACTCATAAATTTTGTGGGCTCAGTTTAAAATTTTCCTTTTTTGGAGCAATAAATTCTGGCTCATTAATATTTTAATGGTGGGATCCCATAAATTCTAAGCTCGTATTGTACTCTGGCAGAAGCCCCTCATTCTAGGATCAGTAAAATTACTCGTGGTAGGAGAATACATTCTGCTGGTTCAGTATAATACTCCTGGGAGGACCCATACATTTGTGGGTAATAATTATTCCTTTAGGAGCCCATTTTCCTTGCAGGTTCAGTATTATACTCCTGGTAGGTGCCCAATATTCTTTTGGGTCAGTATTGTACTCCTTGCTGAAGCCATACATTTAGGATCAGTGATATACTGGATAGGAGACCATATATTTTGTTGGGTTTGTACATTTTCTCCTGGTTTGGAATACATACATTTTCGGGATTAGCAATATATTCCTGGTAGGTGGCCTATTTCTGCTGGGTTCAGTAATATATCCCTTATGGAGCCAATTCATTCTAGGATCAGTAATATGGGTCCTAGTTGGAGCACATAAAAATCTGCTGGGGTTTTTACTATTTTCACTGGTAAGTGCCAATACATTGTAGGCTTAGTAATATACTCCTGGTTTGGAGCCATACATTGTGGCTCAATTTTTCTGCTGTAGGAGCCCCTACCCTTCTTGGGTCAGTATCTATATCTGGTAAAAGCCATGCTTGCGGTCAGTAGTTATCCTTTGGGAGGGAAATCATACATTTTGTGGGCTCAGTAATTTATTCCTTTTTGAACCAATATTCTAGGCCTCTTTAATTATATTGGGGGATCCCATAAATTTTTAAGCTCGTTTGTACTCAAGGCAAAGCCCATAATTCAGGATCAGTAAATTTTCTCTGGTAGGAGAAATAAAATTCTTTTTCTGGGTTCAAATATTTACTCCTGGTAGGAACCCATACAAAATTTTGCCCGGGCTCATTTAAAATATTCCTTTTGGAGCCCCTACCTTGCAGGCTCAGTTTTATATCCTGGTAGGTGCCCCCCAATTTTGGCTCGTATTTTTTACTTCTTTGGAAGCCAAAAATTCTAGGATCTTGTATCTCGGATAGGAGGGCCCTATATTTTTTTGGGTTTTTGTACATATTCCTGGAGGATTTAATTTCATTTTCTTGGGAAATTGCAATATATTCCTGGTAGGTGGATATATTCTGCTGGGTCAGTTATATCCCTTATTTGGAGCCAATAAAATTCTAGGGATCCAGTTTAAAATGCTCCTAGTTTAGCACTTTTCAATTGCTGGGGTTTCCCAAAATACACCTGTTTAATGCCAATACATTGTAGGCTTAGTAATACATTGGGGAGGAGCCCATACATGTGGCTCAATTTATGCTAGTAGGAGCCCATACATTCTAGGTCAGTACTTTTTTCTCCCGGGAAAAGCCCTTTCCCCTTTCGGCTCAGTAGTTTATCCCGGTAGAACTCCATTTCATTTTTTCTGGGCTCAGTAAATATTCCTTTTAGGAGCCAATACATTCAGGCTCATAAAATATTAATGGTGGGAAACCCATAAATTTCTAAACTCAGTTTGTAATCATGGGAGAAGCCCATACATTCTAGGATCAGTAAAAAAACTGTGGTAGGGAAACCCTAATTTTTGCTGGGTTCAGTTAATTCTCCTGGTGGAACACATTACATTTCTTGGGCTCAATAATATTTTCCTTATAGGAGGGCCCATACCTTGCAGGCTCGTTTTTATTTCTCCCGGGAGGGGCCCATATATTCTTGGTCTAGTATTGACTCCTTGTGAGCCCAAAACATTTAGGATCAGTGTATACTCGGTAGGAGACCATATATTTTGTTGGGGTTTTGTTATCCTGGTAGGAATTACAACATTTTCCTGGGATTAGCAATATATTCCTGGTAGGTGGCCATTATTCCTGGGGGGGTCAGTAATATATCCCTATTTGGAGCTTTCATTCTAGGTCAGTAATATGCTCCTTGTTGGAGCACATCAATCTGCTGGGTTACAATAAAACCCTGGTAAGGGCCAATACTTTTTAGGTTAGTATATATCTGGTAGGAGCCCCTAATTGTGGCTCAATTTACTGCTAAAGGAGCCCATACATTCTAGCCCCAGTTTTTCTATACTCCTGGGAAAGCCATCCTTGCAGGCTCAGTTTTTGGTTTTTTTTTTTTTCCTGGTAGGAAATATACATTTTGCTGGTCAGTAATTATTCCTTTTAGGAGCCAAAAACTTCTAGGCTCATTAATATTTTTTATTAATGGTGGGGTCAATTTAATTTTTAAAACCAGTATTTTACTATGGCAGAAGCCCATACTTTTAGGTTTGTAAAATACTCGTGGTAGGGCCATACATTCTGCCCGGGTCAGTTATATTTCTCCTGGTAGGAAAACCAATTTCATTTGCTGGGGTCAATAATATATTCCTATAGGAGCCCATACCTTGAAAGGTCAGTTTATTTCTCCTGGTAGGTGGCCCATTTATTCTTGGCTCAGTATTGTACTCCTTGCTGGGCCCATACATTCTAGGATCAGTGATATATCGGATTTGGAGACCATATATTTTTTGGGTTTTGTACTATCTGTAGGAATAAACATTTTTTGGATTTAGCAAAAATATTCCTGGTGTGGCCATAAATTCTGCTGGGTCAAATAAATTTTCCCTTATTGGAGCCAATACATTTGGGATCAGTAATATGCTCCTAGTTTGGGGCACTACAATCTGTGGGTTTTATATATACACTGGTAAGTGCCAATAAAATGTAGGCTTAGAATATACTCCTGGTAGGGCCCATAATTGTGGCTCAATTTACTGTATAGGAGCCCTACATTCTAGCTCAGTACTATAAACCCGGTAAAGCCCATACCTTGCAGGCTCAGTAGTTTACTCCCGGTAGGAAAAATCATAAATTTTGCTGGGGTCAGTAATATATTTTCCCTTTTTGGAAACCAATACATTCTTTGGGTCATTTATATTTAAAGGTGGGGGATCCCTAAAATTTAAGTCGTATTGTATATGGCAGAAGCCCATTTTCAATCTGGATCAGTAAAAAACCGTGGTGGGGACCATACATTCTGCTGGGCAGTATAATACTCCTTTGGGAGGAACCCATACATTTGCTGGGCTTCAATAAAATATTCCTTTAGGAGCCCATACCTTGCAGGCTCAGTATTTATTTTCCCGGTGGTGCCCATATTTTTGGCTCAGATTGTTTCTCCTGCTGAGCCCATACATTCTAGGATCAAATGATATATCGGTAGGAGACCTATATTTTGTTGGGTTTTGTTTCATACTCCTGGGGAGGAATACATAAATTTTTCCCGGGGAAAATTTTCAATTATTCCTGGTGGTGCCATATATTTGTGGCTCAGTAATATATCCCTTATAGGGGCCAATACATTTAGGATCAGTAATATCTCTAGTTGGAGCAATACAAACTGCGGGTTCACAAATATCACCTGGTAGTGCAATACATTGTAGGTTAGTAATATATCCTGGTAGGGGGCCCATACATTGTGCTCCCAAATTTTTGTAGTGGAGCCCATACATTCCCAGGCTCGAGTTATACTCCCGGAAAAAACCCATGCCTTGCAGGTCGTTGTTTCTCCTGGTAGGAAATCATACATTTTGTGGGCTCAGGGAAAATATTCCCTTTTAGGAGCCAATACATTCTAGCTCATTAATATATTAATGGTGGGATCCCATAAATTCTAAGTCAGAAATTTTTACTCATGGGAGAAGCCCATACATTCTTAGAAAAAGTAAAAAATCGTGGTTTGGGACCAAACATTCTGTGGGTTCAGTATAATATCCTGGTTTGGGGAAACCCCCTACATTCTGCTGGGCCCCAATAATTTATTCCTTATAGGAGCCATACTTGCAGGCTCAGTTTTTTTTTTCCCGGTAGGTGCCATTTTATTCTTGGTCGTATTTACCCTTTTCCCGAGCCCAACATTTAGGATCAGTGATATACTCGGATAGGAGCCTATATTTTGTTGGGTTTTGTACATACTCCCGGTAGGGAAAACATACATTTCCGGGATTAGCAATATATTCTGGTAGGTGGCCATATATTTGTGGCTCAGTAATATATCCCTTATAGGAGCATACATTCTAGGAAACAGGGATTTGCTCCCGTTGGAGCACATACAAACTGCTGGGTTCACTAATATACACTGTAGTGCCAATACATTGTAGGTTGAGTAATATACTATCGGTTGGAGCCCTTACATTGTGGGTAAAATTTTTTGCTGTGAAACCCATACATTCTAGGCTCAGTATTTTACTCCTGGGGAAAAAAAACCCCTTTCCTTGCAGGCTCAGTAGTTTCTCCTGGTAGGAAAATCATACAATTGCTGGGCTCAGTAATATTTCCCTTTTTGGTCCCTTTAAATTTTAGGCTCATTAATATTTTTGGGGGATCCCATAAATTTTAAGCTCAGTTTTTGTACTAAGGCAGAAGCCCTACATTCTGATCAGTAAAATACTCGTGGTAGGACCGGGACCCCTACTTTTTGCTGGGTTCGTTAATACTCCTTTGGGGGAACCCTTACATTCTGCTGGGCTCAATAATATATTCCCTTATAGGAGCCCTACCTTGCAGGTCAGTATTATACTCCTGGTAGGTGCCCATTTATTCTTGGCTCAGTATTGTACTCTTGCTGAAGCCCCTACATTAAAGGATAGTGATATACTCGGATAGGGAACCATTATTTTGTTGGGTTTTGTACATTTCCCTGTAGGGAATAATCATTTTCCTGGGGATTGCAAATATATTCCTGGTGGTGGCCATATATTCTTGCTTGGGCTCAGTAATATGCCCTTATAGGGGCCCAAAACATTCTAGGATCAGTAATATGCTCCTAGTTGGAGCACATACCCAAACTGCTGGGTTCCTAATTACACCTGGTAAAGTGCCAATACAATTGTAGGCTTAGTAATATAAATCCTGGTAGGAGCCATTTAAAATTTTGGCCTCAATTTACTGCTAGTAGGCGACCCATACATTCTAGGTCGAGTTATTACTCCTGGTAAAAGCCCATGCCTTGCAGGCTCAGTAGGTTTACTCCTGGTAGGAACTCATACATTTTGTGGGCCCTTTCCAGTAAAAATATTCTTTGGAGGGCCAATCATTCTAGGCTCCATTTATATATTAATTTGGGGGGATCCCATAAATTCTACTTTAGTATTGTTTTCATTTTGGCCCCGAAGCCCATACTTTTTAGGATCAGTAAAATACTCGTGGGTAAGGGGGACCATACATTCTGCTGGGTTAGTATAAAATTTTTCCTGGTTGGAACATACATTTCTGGGGCTCAATTATATATTCCTATAGGGCCCATACCTGGGGGGCTCAGTATTATACTCCGGTAGGTGGCCCCCTAATTCTTGGTCGTATTGTTACTCCTTGCTGAAGCCATAATTCTAGGATCATGATATACTCGGGTAGGAGACCTATATTTTGTTGGGTTTTTTACATACTCTGGGGGGAATAAATTTCATTTTCCTGGATTTGCTATTTTTCCTGGTAGGGGGCCATAATTCTGCGGGCCCCAGTAATTATCCTTTTAGGAGCCAATACATTCTGGTCAGTATTTTTGCTCCTAGTTGGAGCAAAATACAAAATTTCTGGGTTCACTAATATACAACTGTGTAAGTGCCAATACATTGTAGGCCCTTTGTAATTTTACTCCTGGTAGGAGCCCTACATGTGGCTCAATTTACCTAGTAGGAGCCCTTCATTCTAGGTTTGTTTCTAAAACTCCTGGGAAAAGCCCTGCCTTGCAGGCTCCCGTAGTTTACTCCTGGTAGGAACTATAAATTTTGGGGGCTCAGTAATTTATTTCTTTTAGGGCCAAATTTCTAGGCTCATTAATATAATAAAGGTGGGATCCCATAAAATTTTAAGCTCATTATTGACTATGGGAAAGCCCATACTTCTAGGATCTGTAAAAAATGTGGTAGGAGACCCTACATTTGCCCGGGTTCAGTATAATTTCTCTGGTAGGAAAACCATACATTCTGCGGGTCTCAATAATATTTTCCTTTTAAGAGCCATACCTTGCAGGCTCAGTATTATATCCTGGTAGGTGCCAATAATTCTTGGCCAGTTTAAAAATTTTACTCCTTGCTGAAGCCCCCAATTCTAGGATCAGTGTTTTACTCGGATAGAAAACCTTATTTTTGTTGGTTTGTACATCTCCTGTAGGAATACATACATTTTCCTGGGATTAGCAATAATTCTGGTAGGTGGCCATATAAATTTTGCTGGGCTCAGTAATATATCCTTATAGGGCCAATACTTTTAGGTCAGGAAAATGCTCCTAGGTGGAGCACATCCCAAACTGCTGGTTTCCCAATATCACTGGTAAATGCCAATACATTGTAGGTTAGTAATATTACTCCTGGTAGGAGCCCATACATTGTGGCTCAATTTATGCTAGTAGGAGCCCCAAAACATTCTAGGCTCAGTACTTACTCCCGGTAAAAGCCATGCCCTTGCAGGCTCGTAGTTTCTCCTGGAGGGAAAATCTACATTTTGCTTTGGGGTCAGTAATAAATTCCTTTTGGGGCCAATAAAACTAGGTCATAAAAATTAATGGTGGGGATCCATAAATTCTAGCTCGTATTGTTATCATTTTGGGAGAAGGCCCCTACATTCTGGATAAATAAAATTTCTCGTGGTAGGAGACCATACATTCTGTTTGGGGTTAGTATAATACTCCTGGTAGGGAAACCCCTACATTCTGTGGGGTCAATATTTATTCCCTTTTAGGAGCATACCTTGCAGGCTCGTATTATTCTTTCCCGGTAGTGCCCATTTTAAATTTCTTGGCTTTAGTATTGTACTCCTTGCTGAAGCCATCATTCTAGATCATGATATTTCTCGGATAGGAAGGGCCCATATTTTTGTTGGGTTTGTAATTAAATCTGGTAGAATACTTTCTTTTCCTGGGGATAGCCCAAATTTTTTCCTGGGAGGTGGGGCCCTTTTATTCTGCTGGGCTCAGTAATATTCCTTATGGAGCCAATCCCTTCTTGGTCAGTAATATGTCCTTTTTTTTTATTTGGGGCAAAATACATCTGCTTGGGTTCACTAATATACACTGGTAAAAGCCATACATTGTAGGGTTTTGTATATATCTGGTAGGAGCCATACATGTGGGTCAATTTACTTTCTAGTAGGAAACCCATACATTCTAGGCTCAGTTTCTTACTCCCGTAAAAGCCCATGCTTGCAGGCTCAGGGAGTTTACTCTGGTAGGAACTCATTTCATTTTGCTGGGCTCAGTAATATATTTTCCCTTTTTGGGGCCAAACAATATGGCTCATTAATTATTAATGGGGGATCCCATAATTCTAAGCTCAGTATTGTACTCATGGCAGAAGCCCATTTATTTAGGATCAGTAAAATACTCGGTGGTAGGAGACCATAATTCTGCGGGGGTTTAAATTAATACTACTGTAGGGAAACCCCTACATTTGTGGGCTAATTATTTTATTCCTTATGGGGGCCATACCTGGCCAGGGCTCCGTATTTTACTCCTGGTTTTGGTGCCCATATATTCTTTGGTCAGTATTGACTCCTTGCTGAAGCCCATTTCATTCTAGGATCAGTGATTTTATCGGATAGGAGCCATATATTTTTTTTGGGTTGTTTAAAAAAATCTGGTTTAATACATACATTTTCCTGGGATTAGCATTTTATCCCGGTAGGTGGCATTTTATTCGCTGGGCTCGTAATATTCCCTTATAGGAGCCAAATCCCTTCTTTGGATCAGTAATATGCTCTTGTTGGAGCACATACATCTGTGGGTTAATTAATATAAACCTGGTAATGCCCAATTTCATTGTTGCTTAAATAATTCTCTGGGTAGGAGCCCCTAATGTGGCTCAATTTAATGCTATAGGAGCCCTACATTCTAGGTCAGTACTATACTCTGGTAAAAAACCTTTCCTTGCAGGCTCAGTAGTTTTCTCCTGGTTAGGAAACTCATACATTTTGCTGGGCAGTAATATATTCCTTTTTGGACCAATAATTCTAGGCTTTTAAATTTAAGGGGGATCCCATAAAAATTTAATCAGTTTGATATGGCAAACCCATACATTTAGGATCAGTAAAATATCGTGGGGGACCAAATTTGCTGGGGTTTGGAAAAAACTCCCGGGGGGAACCCTACATTTGCTGGGTCAATAATTTTCCTTAAGGGGGCCCCTACCTTGCAGGGGCATTTTACCCGGTAGGGCCCATATTTTTTGGCTCATTTGTACTCCCTTTTGAAGCCCAACATTCTAGGATCAGTGATATCTCGGTAGGAGACCTATATTTTTTGGGTTTTGCATACTCCTGGGGGAAACAACATTTTTGGGGTTGCAATATTTTCCGGAGGTGGCCCTTTATTTTCTGGGGTCGTAAATATCCCTTATAGGGGGCCCAAAAAATTTTTAGGATCGTAATATGCTCCTAGTTGGAGCAAACAATCTGCTGGGTTCAAAAACACGGAAATGCCAAAAACATTTTGGTTTGGGAATATACTCCGGTAGGAGCCCATAAATTTGGCTCTTTTTTGGTAGGGCCCTCATTCTAGGTCAGTACTTTTTCCTGGTAAAAGCCCTGTTGCAGGTCAGTAGTTTCTCCTGTAGGAACCTAAATTTTGTGGGGGCCGTAATATATTCCTTTTTCCAATACTTTAGGTCATAATATTTAATGGTGGCCCTAAAAATTTAACTCATATTGTACTATGGCAGCCCCCTACTTTTAGGATCATAAAATACTCGTGGTAAGCCTACTTTTTGGGGCTTAATAATTTTAAAATTTTTCCCCTTTTTGGAGCCCAACCTTCAGGCTCAGTATTTTCCTGGAGGTCCAATATTCTTTTGGTCATATTTTCCCTTGTGAAGCCCTACATTTTAGGTTTTGATATTCGGATAAAGGGGGGACCATATTTTTGTTTTTTTTGTAATACTCCGGTAGGAAACATACATTTTCCTGGGTTTGCAATATATTCCGGTGGGGGGATTATTCTGCGGCTCATATTTATCCCTTTAGGAGCCAATAATTCTAGGACAGTAAAAATGCCAGTTGGGCCATACAATTGTGGGTTCCCAATATCCCTGGAAGTGCCCCAAACATTTTACTTAGTAAATATCCCGGAGGGGCCCCTAATTGTGGTCAATTTACTTGAGGAGCCCATAATTCTAGGTCATACTATACTCCCGTAAAAAACCCCCGTTGCGGTCGTAGTTTTCTCCCGGGAGGAACTCAACTTTTTTGGGGTCAGTAATATTTCCTTTTGGAGCCAAACTTTAGGGTATTAAAATATTAATGTGGGATCCCTAAATTCTAAGCTCGTATTGTTTCCATGGGAGAAGCCCTACATTTTGGTCAGTAAAATACTCGGGTAGGGACCAAATTTGTGGGTTCGTATAATATCCTGGTAGGAACCCTACATTTTTGGGGTCAAAAATTTTTCCCCTTTGGGGCCCCTATTCAGGCTAGTATTATATCCCGGTAGGTGCCCCTATATTTTTTGGCCCTATTTTTACCCTTGCTGAAGCCCTTTAATTTTTGGTCAGGATAACTCGGGGAAAGGAGGAAAAATTTTTTTTGGGTTTTTTTACAATCGGTAGGAAAAAAAACATTTTCGGGATTAGCAATATATTCCTGGTAGGTGGCCCTTTTTTCTGGGGGCCCAGTAATAAAAATTTCCCTTATAAGCCAATACATTCTAGGTCAGTAATTCTCCTTTTGGGCACAACAATTGCTGGGTTCAAATTACACCTGGGAATGCCAATAATTGTAGGCTTAGTAATATATCCTGGGGGAGCCCCCTTTGGGGGCCAAATTTTTGTGAGGACCCCTCATTTAGGGAACTTATTGGGTAAAAGCCCTCCTTGCACTCGTTTTACTCCCGGGGGAACCATCTTTTTCTGGGGTCAAAAATATTCCTTTTGGAGCCCCCTTTCACTACCTTAATTATTAATGGTGGGTCCCAAATTCAAGTCAGTTTGTATAGGGGAACCCATTAAACTAGGGTTTAGTAAAAAAAAATGGGAGGAACCATAAATTTGTGGGTTTGGAAATATCCCGGGAGGAACCCCCAATTTGTGGGGTCAAAAAAATTCCTTTTGGAGCCCAACCCTTAGGTCAGTATTTACTCCGGTAGGGCCCCTTTTTTTGGTCAGTTTGTTCCTTGCTAGCCTCATTTTGGATCAGTGAAATCGGATAGGAACCTTTTTATTTTGTTGGGTTTTTTTAATTCCCTTTTGGGGGAAACATAATTTTCCCGGGTTTTGCAATATATTCCTTGGTTTTGGGGGTATATTTCTGCTGGGCCCGTAATTTTCCCTTTGGAGCCCTACTTTAGGATCATAATATTTCCTAGTTGGGGGCCCTACAAATTTGGGGGTTACTAAAATCACCGGTAAGGCCCAAAAATTTTTCTTTGTAATTTACTGGTAGGGCCTCATTTTGGCTCAATTTTGCTGTAGGAAACCCCAAAATTTAGGCTCAGTATTACCCCGGAAAAGCCCCCGTGAGGGCAGTAGGTTTACTCCCCCGGAGGGGAACTCATACTTTTTTCTGGGCTCAGTAATATATTCCTTTTGGGCCAATCATTTGGTCTTAAAAAATTAATGGGGGGCCCCTAAAATTTAAATCGTATTGTACCTGGCGAACCCCCACATTCTAGGTCAGTAAAAAACCTGGTGGAGACCTACATTTGTGGGTTGTATAATACTCCCGGTGGAACCCAAATTTGCGGGTCAATAATTTTCCCTTTTAGGAGCCCAACCTTGCGGCTCGTTTTACTCCTGGTAGGGCCCCCTATATTCTTTGGGCCCTTTGACCCCTTCTGAAGCCCCTAATTCTAGGTCTTTTTAAAACCCGGGTAGGGGGACCCTAATTTTTTGGGTTTTTCATACCCCTGGGAGGGAAAAAAATAATTTTCCGGGATTAGATAAAATTTGGGAGGGGCCCTAATTTGCTGGGGTCGTAATATATCCCTTAAGGGCCAATCTTCTAGGGTCAGTAATAGCTCCTAGTTGGAGCACATACAATCTCTGGGTTACTAATATACATGGGAAGTGCCCAAAACATTTTAGGTTAGTAAATACTCCGGTAGGAGCCCCCTACATTGGCCAATTTACCCAGTAGGGGCCCCAAAATTTTTGGCCGTACTTACCCGGGAAAAACCCATGCCTTGCAGGTCAGTAGTTTACTCCGGTAGGAACTCTATACATTTTGGGGGCCCGGGAATATTTTTTCCTTTTTGGAGCCAATTCATTTAGGGGGTTAATATTTTAAATTTGGGGGTCCCATAAATTTAAAACTCAGTTTTTTACTCAGGGGGGGGAAACCCCAAAACATTCTAGGATCAGTAAAATATCTGGGGAGGAAACCATACATTTGCTGGGGGTTTGGGGGAATTTCTTTGGGGAAAACCCTACATTTGTGGGCCAATAATTTATTCCTTTTTGGAGCCCCTACCTTCAGGCTCGATTTACTCCTGGGAGGTGCCCATATATTTTCCCTTTTTGGGTCAGTAAATTTCCCTTTCTTAAGCCCTACATTTTAGGGTCAGTGATATACCGGAAGGGGACCAATTTTTTGTTGGGTTTTGTACAAAACCGGGAGGAATAATAATTTTCCTGGGGGGTTAGCAAAATTTTTCCCGGTAGGGGCCATTATTCTGCTGGGCCATAAAAATATCCCTTTTTTAGGAGCCCCAAAAAAATTCTAGGGGGCCCGTAATATGCTCCTGTTGGGGCACCCTACAATCTGCTGGGGGTTTAATAATATCACCGGTAATTTCCCATACATTGTAGGTTTTTAAAACCCTGGAGGGCCCATCCCCGGGGGCCCCAATTTTCTGATAGGAGCCCCTACATTAGGTCAGTACTATACTCCTGGGAAAACCCCTGCCTGCAGGCTCAGTAATTTTTCCCGTAGGAACTCATACATTTTTCTGGGTCAGTAAATTTTTTTTCCTTTTTGGAGCCAATACATTTAGGCTCATTAATAATTAAAGGGGGATCCCATAAATTCTAAGCTCATATTGTATATGGCAGAAGCCCCCAAATTCTAGATCAGTAAAATATCATGGTGGAGACCATACTTCTGTGGGTTTTGGGTTAAAATCCCCGGTAGGAACCCATACATTTGCTGGGCTCAAAAAAATATTCCTTATAGGACCCTACCTTGCGGCCAGTATTTCTCCCGTAGGTTCCCCCAAAATTTTTTTTGGCTCTTTTGTACTCCTTGCTGAACCCATACTTTAGGACATGATATAAATGGATGGAGACATATATTTTGTTGGGGTTTTTTACATACTCCTGGTAGGAAAAATACATTTTCCGGGGGGTTTGCAATTATTCCCGGTATTTTCCATATTTCTGCTGGGCTCAGTAAAAATCCTTATAGGACCAATCATTCTAGGACAGAAAATGCTCCTGTTGGGCACATACAATTTTCTGGGTTCACTAATATACACCTGGTAAGTGCCAATACATTGTAGGGTTAGTAATATACCCGGTAGGAGCCCATACATTGTGGCTAATTTTTTTAGTAGAGCCCCCTACTTTAGTCAGACTATATCCTGGAAAAAACCCTGCCAGCAGGTCAGTAGTTCTCCTGGTAGGAAAAATCATACATTTTGCTGGGCCAAATTATTCCCTTTTTGGGGGCCAAAACATTTAGGGTCATTAATTTTAATGGGGGATCCCCTAAAATTTTAAGCTCAGTATTGTACTCATGGCAAAGCCCATACATTCTAGGATCAGAAATACTGTGGTAGGAACCCTACATTCTGTGGGTTCGGTTAAAAAACTCCGGTAGGAACCCCTACATTCTGCTGGGTCAATAATATATTCCTTATAGGACCCCTACCTTGCAGGCTCAGTATTTTACTCCCGGGAGGGGCCCCTATTTCTTGGGCCCGTATTGTCTCCTTGTGAAGCCCCAAAATTCTAGGATCATGATTCCGATAGGAACCATATATTTTTTTTGGGTTTTGTACATACTTGGTGGAATACATACATTTTTTCCCGGGGTTAGCAAAATATTTCCCGGTAGGGTTTCCCTTTTTCTGCTGGGGTCAGTAAAATTTTCCCTTTAGGCCCAAACATTTAGGTCGTAAAAATTCCTAGTTGGAGCACTACAATCTGCTGGGGTTTACTAATATACACCCGTAAGTGCCCTACATTGTTGGGTTAGAAATATACTCCGGTAGGGCCCATACATTGTGGCCCAATTTACTGCTAGAGGACCCATACATTCTAGGGTCAGTAATACTCCTGGGTAAAACCCCTGCCCTTTCAGGGTAGTGTTTACTTCCCCGGAGGGAAATCTACATTTGCTGGGCTCAGTAAAATATTCCTTTTAGGCCAAAAATTCTAGTCATTAATATATTAAGGTGGGGGTCCATAAATTTAAGCCAGTATTGTACTCATGGGAGAAACCCCTACATTTAGGATCATAAAAAAACTCTGGTAGGGACCATACATTCTGCTGGGTTCATATAAAAATTCCCGGTAGGAAAAACCCCTAATTCTGCTGGGCTCAATAATATATTCCCATAGGGGGCCCATACCCTTGCAGGTAGTATTAATCCTGGTAGGTGCCCATATATTCTTGGCTCGTTAAAGTATCCTTTCTGAAGCCCCCTACTTCTAGGGTCAGTGATTTTACTTTATAGGGAGACCTATATTTTTTTTGGTTTTTTTTACAATCCCGTGGAATACATACATTTTCCTGGGATTAGCAATATATTTTCCGGGAGGTGGCCATAATTTGTGGGTTAGTTTATATCCCTTATAGGAGCCAATACATTCTAGATCAGTAAATGCCCCCCTGTTGGGGACATACAACTGCGGGGGGTTTACAATATACATGGAATGCCAATACATTGTAGGCTTTGTAATATATCCTGGTAGGGGCCCATAACATTTTGGTCAATTTACTGCTATAGGGGCCCATAATTCAAATCAGTACTATACTCCTGGGAAAAGCCCCCGCCTTGCAGGGTCAGTAGTTTACCTCCCGGTAGGGAACTCATACATTTTTTCTGGGCTCAGTAATATATTTCCTTTTAGGACCCAATACATTCTAGGGTCATAAATATTAAAAGGTGGGATCCCCATAAATTCTAAAATAGTATTGTCTCAGGGAAAGCCCATACTTTAGGATCATAAAAACTCGTGGGAGGAGACCAACATTCTGCTGGGTTTGGTATAATACTCCGGTAGAACCCATAACATCTGTGGGTCAATAATATATTCCTTAAGGGGCCCCTCCTTTCGGCTCAGTTTATACTCCTGGTAGGTGCCCATATATTTTGGCTTTAGTTTGTACTCCTTGCGAACCCATACATTTTTAGGGGTCAGTATATACTCGGTAGGAGACCCTATATTTTGTTGGTTTTGTACATACTCCTGGGAGGGAAACATACATTTTTTGGGATTAGCAATATATTCCTGGTAGGGGCCATATATTTTCTGGGCCAGTAATATATCCCTTATAGGAGCCAATACATTCAGGAACAGTAATTATGCTCCAGTTGGAGACATACAAACTGCTGGGTTCACTAATATACACTGGAAGTGCCAAACATTGTAGGGTTAGTAATATACCCGGTAGGACCCCAAAATTGTGGTCAATTTACTGCATAGGGCCCATACATTCTAGGCTCGTTATACTCCCGGGAAAAGCCCCTGCCCTTTCAGGCTCATAGTTACTCCTGGAGGAAAACCCTAATTTTCTGGCTCAGTAATATATTCCTTTTAGGAGCCAATACATTCTAGGGTCATTAATAATTTAAAATTGGGGGTCCCATAAATTTTAACTCATATTGTACTCATGGCAGAAGCCCATCATTCTAGATCGTAAAAACCGTGGGAGGGACCAAACATTTGCTGGGTTCGTATAATACCCGGGAGGAACCCATACATCTGCTGGCTCAATAATAATTCCCTTTTAGAGCCCCTACCTTGCAGGTCAGTATTATATCCTGGTAGGGGCCATATACTTTGGGTCAGTTTGTATCCTTGCTGAACCCCTACATTTTAGGTTTAGTGATATACTCGATAGGGGGGGCCCTATTTTTGTTGGGTTTTGTACTACCCTGGTAGGAATACAAATTTTCCCGGGATTAGCAAATTTTTTCCTGGTAGGTGGGCCCTAAATTTTGCTGGGGTCAGAATTATCCCTTATAGGACAATAATCTAGGGTCAGTAAATTTTTCCCCCAGTTGGAGCAAACAATCTGCTGGGTTCACTAATATACACCTGGTAAGTGCCAAACATTTTAGCTTATAATAACTCCTGGGGAGGAGCCCATACATTGTGGCTCAATTTATGCTAGAGGGCCCATACATTCAGGCTCTACTAATACTCCGGGGAAAACCCCTGCCCTTTCAGGGGTCATGTTATTCCCGGTGGAACTCATACATTTTGCTGGGCCCCGTAAATATTCCTTTTTGGACCAAACTTTAGGTCATTAATATATTAATGGGGGATCCATAAATTCTAAGCCAGTTTTGTACCATCAGAAGCCCATACATTAGGGTCAGTAAATACTCTGGAGGAGACCCTCATTCTGCCCTTATAAATACTCCAGGAGGAACCCATACATTTTGCTGGGCCAATAATATTCCCCTTTGAGCCCATACTTGGGCCTATTAACTCCGGTAGGGGCCCAAATTTTTTCTTGGGTCAGTTGTACTCCTGCTGAAGCCCATACATCTAGGATCATGATATACTCGGATGGAACCATTATTTGTTGGGTTTTGTACTATCCCGGGGAATACATACTTTTTCCCCGGGGGTTTGCAATTATTCTGGAGGTGGCCATTATTCTGCGGGGTCAGTAAATAACCCTTATAGGGGCCAAACATTCTAGGACATAATATCTCCTAGTTGGAGCACATACAATCGCTGGGTTCACAATATACACCTGGTAAGTGCCAAAAATTGTAGGCTTAGTAATATACTCCTGGGAGGGGCCCATATTTTTTGGCTCAATTTCGCTAGTAGGAGCCCATACATTTAGGCTCATACTATATCCCGGTAAAACCCATCCTTGCAGGCTCAGTAGTTTTCTCCTGGTAGGAAACCTACATTTTTCTGGGCTCAGTAATTATATTCCTTTTAGGAGCCAATCATTCTAGCTATTAAATTTTTTAATGGTGGGGATCCCCATAAATTTAAGTCATATTGTACTCATGGGAGAAGCCCATACACAGGATCGTAAAAACTCTGGAGGAGACCATACATTCTGCTGGGTTCGTATAATCTCCTGGTAAACCCATACATTCTGCTGGGGGCATAATTATTCCCTTTTAGGAGCCCCCTACCTTTCAGGTCATATTAACTCCCGGTAGGTGCCCAAATTATTCTTGGGTCAGTAATTTTATTTCCCTTCTGAAGCCCAAAATTCAGGATCAGTGATATACTCGGATAGGAACCTTTTTTTTTGTTGGGGGTTTTTCAACTCCTGTAGGAAACATACATTTTCCTGGGGTTAGCAAAAAATTTCCCGGGAGGGGCCATATTTCTGCTGGGGGTCAATAATAATCCCTTATAGGGGGCCAATACATTCTAGGGTCATAATATCTCCTAGTTGGAGCCATACAATTGCGGGGTTCACTAATATACACCCGGTAAGTCCCAAAACTTGGGGGCTTAGGAATTACCTGGGGACCCATACATTGGGCCCAAATTTTCTGCTAGTAGGGGCCCATAATTCTAGGCTCTACTATACTCCTGGGAAAAAAACCCTGCCTTGCAGGCCATAGTTTTCCCGTAGGAACTCAAAATTTTGCTGGGCTCTTTAAAATATTCCTTTTAGGAGCCAAAAAATTCTAGGCTCAAAAATATATTAAGGTGGGATCCCCTAAATTCTAAGTCGATTGTATCAGGGGAAACCCATAAAACAGATAGTAAAAAACCATGGTAGGAGACCATACATTTTGTGGGTTTAGTATAAAACCCTGGAAGGGGAAACCCCTACATTCGCGGGCTCAATAATAAATTCCTTTGGGGGCCATAACCCTTTCAGGCTCGTATTATACTCCTGGAGGTGCCCCTTATTCTTGGGTCAGTTGTACCCTTGCTGAAACCCATACATTCTAGACAGGATATACTCGGGTAGGCCATATATTTTTTTGGGTTTTGTACTATCCGGTAGGAAAACTACATTTTCCCGGGTTGCAATAAATTTTCCTGGTTTGGGGCCATATATTCTGCTGGGGTCATAATAATTCCCCTTTTAGGGGCCAATACATTCTAGGTCATAATTGCCCTAGTTGGAGCACATACAATCTCTGGTCACTAATATACACCTGGGAAAAATGCCCCCAATACTTGTGGCTTAGTAATATATCCTGAGGGGGCCCCAACCCTTTTTGGCCCCAATTTACTGCTAGTTAGGAGCCCCTAATTCTAGGTCTACATACTCCTGGGAAAAGCCCCTCCTTGCAGGTCAGTAGTTTCTCCCGGTAGGGAAACCATACATTTTTCTGGGCTCAGTAATTATTCCCCTTTTTTTGGGCCAATACATTTAGGGTCTTTTAAAATATTAAAGGTGGGATCCCTAAATTTCTAAGTCTATTGTACTCGGGAGAAGCCCCTACTTTCTAGGATCATAAAATACTCGTGGGGAAACCCTACATTTGCTGGTTCGGTAAAAATCCCGGTAGGACCCATACATTCTGGGGGTCAATAATATATTCCTTTTAGGAGCCCCTCCTTGCAGGGGTCATTTATACTCCCGGTAGGGCCATATTTCTTGGGTCAGATTGTACTCCTTCTGAAGCCCCCACATTCTAGGGTCAGGTGATAACCGGATAGGAACCATATATTTTTTTGGGGTTTTTTACTACTTTTGGTAGGAATACATACATTTCCTGGGATTACAATAATTTTCCCGGTAGGTGGCCCTAATTCTGCGGGCTCAGTAATATATCCCCTTTAGGGGCCAATACATTCGGGTCATAAAATGCTCCTAGTTTTGGGGCACATACAATCTCGGGTTTATAAATACACCCGGTAAGTTCCAAAACATTTTAGGGTTAGTAATATACTCCTGGTAGGGGCCCTACTTGTGGCTCAAATTTTCTGCATAGGACCCATACTTCAGGCTCAGTACTATATCCTGGTAAAAACCCATGCCCGCAGGGTCAGTAGTTTAAAATCCTGGTAGGAAAACCCTACTTTTTCTGGTCAGTAATATATTCCTTTTAGGGGCCAATACATTTGGCTCATTAAAATATTAAAGGGGGACCCATAAATTCTAAGTCAGTATTGTACTCATGGGAGAAGCCCCAATTCTAGGATCTAAAAACTGGGTAGGGGACCAACTTTTGGGTTTTTTAATATCCTGTAGGAAACCCAAATTTTGGGTTAAAATAATCCTTATGGCCCCTACCTGCGGCTCATATATATTTTGGTCCCATAATTCTTGGTCAGTATTTTTCTCCCGTGGCCCATACATTCGGGTCATTATACCGGTAGGGCCCAAAATTTTTTTGGGGGTTTGTAATATTCGGAAAATACATACATTTTTTGGGATTACAAAATTCCCGGAAAGGGGGGGGGGGGGGGGGCCAAAACTTTCGGGGCCAGTTTATCCCCCTTTTTGGACCAAAACATTCTGTCAGTAATATTCCCTTTTTGGGGCAATACCTTCTGGTTCATAATATAATGGTAATGAAAAATTTAGGGTTAGTATTTCCCGGAGA